>SNQJ01S0268655.1:0-11817 GCA_010110895.2 Picea sitchensis
ATTATGGCCACTAAGGTTACCAATTCGCAGTCAGCCCCTGGGCGGGAACAGTCGACAGTTCGATACGAACGTACGGGCAGGGTATCAAGCCCGAAACCAACTAAGAAGCTTCCACGTAGTAATTGTGGATTTACCTCAAAGTGATCCCCATAATACGATCCGACCACCACAAACAGTTAAACTACGGAGGGTTAGTCCCCGTATCTTAGCTGAATGCAACCTCATGTGTAACCCCTGTGTGAGAGGGGGATCCCAGGCAGACTTATACGATAACTAGATTTACTCTCCCTAACTCAGGATGCTAATGTTTGTTTTGACAACTTTGGAGAGTTATGCTCACAGCCTAATCCAAGGTACTACACCTATTCTACTGTTGGTGGAGGATTTTAGCAAAGAAAAGTTCTAGATAAATTTTAATTTGCGTTGATTTTAATGGTTGTTCTTTTACGCAAAGGGGTGCATGGAAGTGAAACGAATGGAATTTATGACTCGGACCCAAATAATGCATCGAACATGATAAAAAATCATTTTCTTTCGATGAACATCTAGCTAAGGGAGAGAGAGAGTTCTTTCACTAACAAACCCAACTACGAAATGCTCTCAAACAATTCTTTTTCTCAATCAAATCCTAATGTAATGCAAACTTTCAAATGCCTTCTAATATGCTCAGTCAATCATGAAGATATATTTATTGTTCACGTATGGATGATGGTCAATGCAATCACAATTCTTATCTTTGCTAATTATCTTCTTGGTATGAATGAAAACCAAACTAGCATAAGCAAGAGCAACACAAACAATACACCCTTCGTATCAACCAAAACAAAAAGCGAAAAAGATGAAACAATCAAGAGAAAAACAAAATTTTACACCCAAAAAGAAAAAATTGAAGGTTAAGGACCTTGACTCAAAGCGAGATGAAGAGGTCCATAGGCCTTTGATGACCTTCACCAAGATTTTTTACTCAACTGATGAGGAGAGAGGAACAATGCATAAATCTCAAATTTCACTCAACAGGGAAAACCTAAAAAATAGTGAAGGAGGCTGCAAGATCCAATCAACAAGATGTTTATCTTCCAAAAAGATAGATTTTAATGCTAAAAGGGAAGACAAATTGACTCACTAAATGACTCAGCAGAAGAACACAGAGGCAGAAATCCAAAAAAAATGCAAATTTTGAAGTTTTCTGGGCCAAAGGAGGCTTGCGCTCTGTTTCCAAGGGCAAAGAGCGTTATAGCGCTCTGTGTAAAGCTACAAAAAGTGTTGGCGCTCTAATAACACTAACTCAGGGGTGCCAGGGTCTAAAAGTTCCAGAAATGTCAAGAAAATTCAAAAATTGAAGTTTCAACTTGACAAGGATGTTGAGTATGATGGGACAAGGAGCCAATCAGCTCATGAAATTAATCAAAGAGGGGTAAACCAGGTCTGAAACAATCAAGGGGCAGAACAAGGTCAATGAGGAGAAAAATCCAAACAAGAGGTTTCGATTTGAGGTTATCTCCCCAGTGGAGTCGCCAGTTTCTGTTGTAGGAAAATCTGCCTGTGGACAAGTAGATCGACCTCTAGAGCTTGACCTTAACCCTAGACAGAAAAATGCTTAACGTGGACACCGACTTCCTTTCAAATCTATCTAAGCCTAATGCATGAGAAGGGAGAATAATAGAAGTACCTTTTAATCGGTGTTTGCCCCTGCACGCTCCGAGTTGCGCTCCAATCCTTTTGCTCCTCGCTGAGGTCTGTGGACAAAATAAGATATGACCACTTCCTACTCTATTGACATTAGCTTGAAAACAAATCTATCAATAAATGATAATTTCATGTAGTATCAAACACAAACTAGAAAGAAACAGGCCAAGCATGTCATATTAATGAGAATGACGACAACAGTACTTACAATCGTAGATGCGAACGCGACAGCTTCATCAAGTCCTCTTCATCCAACCCTTGCCTGAAAGATCCACAACCTGGATAACATCAGCTTCACTGATCACTCTCCTTTGGCTGGCTGTCAGTTTCCTCCAAGATCATAAGTTTCATATGTTCAGTTCTTCCCCCTTTCCACCATCATTGAGCTTGTTTATATAGGTTGGGAAAGGCCTAACCTCTTGAGTTATGTTTAGAACCAGTTAGGAACCATCTCCTTGGATCAGGGATCTTTGATGAAACCAAGATTTCAAGCACAACTGCCTTCTAATCTCGAATGTTCTCCTCCTCATTCGACTCAACGGGCTAACGATTGACCCAGAATAGGGAGCGCTCCCCCAAAAGGGGCATCAGAGCGTTATAGCACTCCTGATGTGCCTTGGTAAAGCGCCAACACTCTTAAGGTGAGCAGCGCTTCTCCAGAAGGGCTGAAAGGCGTTATAACGCTTCTGAACCATGGTAGAGGAGCACCATCGCTTCTCCAGATGTATTAGAGGAGCGTTCCCCTCCCAAACCACTGTTTCAGGGCTTCTTTCAGGTGTTAAGAGTTCTGTGATTCCAGTGGATCAGTTCTTGCTCTTCAAATCAGCCATATGAGATGTCATAAGTGCTTCCTTAGTGTCGTTATCACGACATTATGTCCGAATATCATTTACGACACTAGTGGTCAACTTGTGACACTTGCGAAATCTGTAGGGAAGATACGACACTTACGATGATTAACAGGGACAATGCAATACTTAGCAATTTTGACGTGTAACACTCCTAATCCAAACAATGCATAGTCTAATCGAGGCCTCGTATCGGAGAGTACCTCTATCTGTTGAAGGGCATTTTTTCTCAAGTCAATAGAATTGGTGATATAAGGAGGGCCTAGATAGTATGTTTAGTAGTAATTATTGATACTCACATGGTTAGACCTATGATAACATTCCCATAAAAAAAAAACCACTAGATAATTTTCCTAAGAAGGAAATTTCTTTTGAATATTTGAACCCTGCATTTGAAAGTTCTATTGTCGAAAGTCTTGAAACTAATACTGAGACTTGGTACATTTCCCCTAATGTAGAGTTTATTGAAACTAAATGGACTACCCATTCATTATTTAAATTACGTGTTTTCTTACTTGTAGCTTGAGCACTACCAAGGAGGAGAGCTAGACGAAGACCTATTAATCAGTCCAACGTTCTTGTCGACTCCATTGAGAAATTGGTTGGAACCAATTTACAGGAAATACCTTAGAATTTAGACCAAATTCCTGCTACTCATATGCATCCTAACCCTCCTATTTATGAGCATAATTTTGAATCTGAATATCTTTCTGAATCTGAAGAGGAAGACATGGTTGGAAATAGAAATGTCTTCGCAACATGGATGTCAAAGGAAGCTTTAAATCTACTTAGAATCATGCATGACCTACCTAAACATCCAAAAACACTTCTCCCAAAATTTTATCTAGGCAAATCATGTACCCTGGAAGACCACATCAAGAAATTATATTTAGCAATACAACTCTTCGATGTCCTCCATGAAGATGTAGTATGTAGGCTTTTCCCTTATACCTTTGACAATACGGTTTTAACCTGGTACTATAATATCTTGCATGTAACAAGATGGGATAATTTTGAAAAAGATTTTATTAGTAAGTTCGGAGATGAGTAAACTTCTGCAACATTGTTCAAAGATGTAGTAGCCCTTAAAATGGAGAATAAAGAGAAGGTGAAGGATTTCAATCAATTTTTTACTAACATCTTGAATAAGTTCTCTGCTGATGTTTCCCCTATTGAATCCTTACCGATAGAATATTACACTTCATCATTACACCCCTCCATAGGCATGTTTGTCAAAAGAACTTGTAGACCTACTCTAGCATTGAACTTCGAAGAATCCAAGTAAGTTTAAAAAGAAATGTTCTCTTTAGCGATCCATCCCACAACCGAGAAAACCAAATCATCTAGAAAAAAACCTCTTCTCTTGACTAAACCACCTGAAAATGAACCCAAGGACTTAGATAGCGTTGTAAAACTAGTAAAAACGATGTCCAACAAAGTGGAATATCTCAAGAAGAGTGTTGGTGAAGGAACCTATAAATATAAACCTTTCTTCCCATTATTTAAAAGGAATGACAACCCACCTAAACCGCTAGAGATCCCTAGTCTTTTGTTAAATATTGATGATTTTAGCATGGAAAATTTTTGTTCCTATCATCAAATGAATCATTTGGAAAAGACATGTCCGCAGTGGATTAATTCCATAACCCTAGTCATTAAATAATTATTATAACTGGAAGTCTCTTCTAACAATCAAACCCAAGAAACTGAAAAATAAGAATCCACTAAGGAGAAGAATAACACAGAAGAATATGTAATGTTTTTGTGGGACTGGTTTTTAGACTTTGATGAAAAAACAATTGAATAAATTTATGTAGGAGATACTCATATCATGAAAGTTTCTCCCAAAGATTACAACCTATGCAAAAAATGGATAGTATCCAACACACTTTTACTTTCAAATACTTTCCCCACTCCTAGAAAGATAAGCCCTCCCAAAGCTACACAAAATCCAATTAATCCTTCACAGGTTAGTAATACCCCCATCACTTTGCAATCAAACAAAACTGTAAACAAATATGATAGTCACTCCTTGGAATACAATGTCATTGAATATCTAAAGGAAACCAAAGAAACCATTTGTTTGTATGACATATGTGCTCTTCCTCAGTAGACAAACCTCATTCTTGATACATTCAAACCCACAAACTCATAGTAGAAGACTGTTGTTGCAACATATAACACTTCTAAAGCTATTAAAACTAAGACTAGAGAGAAAACTTAGACAAATTCCTCGGTGAATGCAACTAGTATAGGGTCACATTTTAGGTCCCAAGTCCCACATTTCCTCCTCACATTTGAAATTTTCAATTTCAGTGTGCATCATTTCTTAACATACTCTGGTTCTTCTTCAAATGTGATTCCATACTTAGTTTTTCAAAAGATAAATGTTGTCCCTAAGAAAAGCACAACTAGAATTATCCAATTTCACGAATTAGATGTTAAAGTAATGGGAGAACTTAAATATGTGACGATTAGATTATGTTATGATCCCAGAGTACATCATGTTATCGATATCATTGTAGTAGATATTCCATAACCTTATGGTTTATTTCTTTTATAAGGAACTAGTTTTTGAAACTACAAGGTTATGTTGATGGGCGTAATTAACACACTATCAACTGGAAGGTCAAATCCAGACCAGGGTTGTCTAAATAACCCAAGTCGTTTGGAATGAAATGACCTGATGGGTTTAATGGCTCCGTTGGCCAACTAAAGTCCTAAAAATAATAAAAGAAATGAAAGTAATCTATGAAGATATGATACCAAAAATATAAGTTTAATAATTTATAAACGTTAAAATAGAAATATGGATATGTGCATATGGTTATGAACAATGTATATACAACTTGCAATATTTACATGATATCTTGTGAAATAAATGTTTTTGAAAGTATTTATAAAAGAGATAAATAAAGAACATACATTTTTGTTTTCTATTTAATAAAAAAATCTAAATAAAATTAAAGAATACTAATCGAATATGATTGAAATGAGAACAGATAAAAAGTCAAAGCTAACACAATATGTTCCTATTTCATTGACAAATAATCTAACTAAGGAACAAGTAAACTAACCTGAAATTAATCAACTAAAATGAATTCATCCTCCCATGCAATTCAAATTCCTCGTTGTCCTACTTATGAGGGAAACCTGTAACAAAACGACACTAATACTCCCAGAACAAACTCAAAGGTGATTTGGAACAAGAACATAAAAGAAGACTGATAAATATACAGATCTGGTGATCTTATAATGATGAACACTTATAATAAATGAAACTCAATACAAAGCTTTCATATAATAAATCATCCAATATCCGACATAAATCAACAATATTTAAATGAAATATTGATTAGAGATCTAATATGGGACAACAAATTGCAGACATAATTAAACTGTTGAATAATATGAAATACCATATGATAATCAGACTAAAGTTGTATAAACGTAATAACATTCCATAACATAGAGGCAAAACATAATGGGTAAGTGCCACGTTGGTCTAAAGCCAAGGAGTGAACAACTACTCCATATCAGTCTTGAAAGTCATATGTCCATAATATGTCCAAACCAAGGATGCTTTCACTACTAAGAGTGACCAATATTTAAACTAGATTAGGATTCACATACTCTTATCATGCAAGATAGAGTACAATCACCAAAAAATAGATAGGATTACAAAAAAAGTAAAACTAGAAACCACTCCTTTATGAGTTGGCTTGTCAAAATAATAACAAAGTTTTGTCAAAATAAAAGAAAGAAACTACTAAATAATAGAGCATATGATCCAATATGCTTTCTCCATGTAATCAACATCATAATCATCAATTTCTTGTAGATAGAAAAACAAATTTGATATTCATAAAATAATGCTAACTAATATTCAGAAATAGACTGGCTATAGAATCATAGATTCTATAGCTAGTCTTATTATTAACAAAGGAAATCAAAACTAAATCTTCCTATTTCGATTTTTTCATAACAGAATGAAATAAAATCAAACAAAATCATTTTTACCATTAGAAATTAGCAAATGAAAGATCAGACAGTTATGAATTTATGATGGCTTTGAAGTTGGTTGTATTTTTTATGATTATATTACCGGATCTCTTACCCTTACGAATTTTCCTTACTGTAGGTTTATCATTATGGTTCTTATTAGGTTCATTCACAAGCATAGGGGGATATTTTCCTTTTAATTCGTACACTACCCGTTCCAACGATTTTCTGGAAAAAACCATTTCAGCTCGGGAAACTCTCCCAATTGTCCCCGATTTGTGATAGGTGTGACAACAACAGGATTTTAACGAGCCCGTGATGAAAAATACTCGACAAAGAGATCATTCTTTGTCTCTTAAAACATTTTGAAATTTTATAAATACTCGTTAACAAGTAGAACAACATGTTAAGATCAAACCCTATGAATAACATGAGCAGTCAGATGAATCTCTGAGAAAAAATGAAACAAAAAACACTTACCTCAACCAAAACGAAAATTATGAGATCTTTCCCTCCAAATATCGAGACATATCTCTGAAATGGTCCAGTTTTCGGAGAAATTTCTTAAACAGATTGTAAATGAGCCCATTTCATAAATGGGTTTCCGACGGTTTCCCCAAATTGTTAACGGTTTGCCCAAAAAATGTCCCACAAAAACATGTCTCAGGTATGCAATTATGGGTTTAAAAAAAAGGAAACTTAGAGTCATTTGGTTCAATTCGAACCACAAGAGCCATGGTCATTGTGAAATAGACACAGTAGATAATACAAGAGGTAGTTTTTGGCATCCACAAGACGAGTAGTAGAGAGAGGTCTGTGCAAACTCTAATGGCACAAAAACTACAAAGTTTGGGGATTGTCATAACTTGTTAAAATGAGTTGGTGAAAACGAAAAACTAGAGGGCTCGTAGAACTACGATCCATTACCCATGATGAATACCAAACCCTCCAACAGTACCAAACACCAATCCGAATAATGAATGATTTCATTAATGCTCAGGACAACAAGGTGGATTGAAATCGTGGGTACAACATGCCTGTACCAAGCGACATGAGTATTGATATAACTGTTGAGAGTGTGAGACCCATATCAAATGTTAAACCAATTTTTTTTGCATTCATACATTTCACAAATTAAAACCAACGACCAACAATAGAGCTAATTAAGTCACGATACCCATAATACATAAAAATCGTGATAGTGAATCAATCAATAAGTTCATAAAACTTGAAACATAGCAATATATGGGTGCCTTCAAAGTGAAATTTCTCAGGTAGAAGATATAAATCCCAAACCAATTTTTATTTAAATTCATGCTTACAGTCATGAATTTAAAAACAAAACAAACGAAAATGCAAATGAAAAACTCAATAAGATAAGTTTAACCCACTCATCGCCTCGAAGATCAGAAACATAAGCATTTATAAATGAAAGTTGGTGGCAGCTATATAAAGATATAATCTCTTTGTGGAGACTTCTATTGTGATATAAATCAAAAAAATTGGTGGCTGCCAACAATGGCGACATACTCGATGAAGCAGTTATCTCTGCATCACCAATAAATTTATGTCAGAAACTTAGATGAAATAAATTTTTAGAAACAGTTAACAATAGGTCAAGAATTCCGATCATAACTCAAAAAATAATGCAGGTTAGCATCAGATGTATTTATGTCATATAAAAAATGTGATCTGGCATCTAACTTAGATTATGAGTGTAGCAATGTTTATGCAATTTGACTTCAATACTATTGACAGGGCCAATGTTGCCAGTAGGCGTCCATAGCCTCGGTAGGGATGTCATTTAACCCACTCTAGTACCTTTGTCCTGTCCAAGAGTCGTCCATTCATAATAAAGAAAATCTTCATGCTTGATCAAATTAAAAGACATACTTGAAGATCTTCTTAAACCCGACATCGCTTCGCTGCCAATAGGCTTGGTATCATGCATGCATTTACCCACTGCCAGTAGACCTGTTCAGTGTCTCGGAGGGTTTACAAACACTTCCCACACATTAAAGTTCTTTCAACCCTCTATAATTTGCTTATATTTTCCAGAAATTCATAATATTCAAGAGGGCAGGGTGATACTGAAAATCTCATAGTTTAGAATAAAATTTTTGATCATTTACAAATTGTTCTCCTATTTTGATGACCTTCATCACGATTTGGAAACATAGATTTCTGTTAGGAAACCATCTCGAGGACGAGAAGGTATAATTGAGTTGTTTTCCTTAAAATAGGGACAATGTTATAAGTTTGTTAATGATCATCGCGTCTTCTTTTAATTTCAATGAGAAACCAAAAACACTAATTTGAACAGAAACTTACTTCTGTTGATCTGAGTTTTAGCACTTACTACTCAGGTGCTTGGGAAGTTATCAAATATTGCTAATGAATGAGAATTATGATTCCCTTCCACAAATGAAATGGTGACTCGAAGATAATTATTTAGAAAACAAATCAAAATCAAGAAAAAATCAAAAGAACCAAAATAAAAATAAAACATAAAACATAAAAAATATTTACAAAAGGGTGGAGAAGAAATCATCAGGTGAAATACCTCTTCAGAGAGACTAAGAGAAAAAAAAAAGAAAAATCCTTATTAATATGAGTGCAGTCCTACTCATGGCACCTTGAGTGAGGGTTGAATTGATAGTTCGAATTTACTTATATCTTTACTTTTCATGATGATATTGCGTTTTTGAAAAGAAATGTTCAACGAAAAGCTGAGAGAAAAGGGTCAAAGTGGACTTCCCTAACAACATTCATATTATGGTTCTCTTGGTGCACCCACTTGTGTTCATAACTACATTATTACAAAGATAAACAATGAGAAATAAAACTAAAGGAAATCTACTCCTAAACCTACTCTAACTACTAAATAGATCAAAACACTAAGTAAAATTGTATTTCCAGTGCATCCACAAGAGCCTCTTTAATCCTCCAAGGCATAGAAAGTAAAAAACTAGAACAAAAGAGTGTAGTATTTGCAGATACAAAAGAAATATGTTATTCTTACCTCCTATATATTCATTTAAAAACAAATAAAGCACAACCTTACCATTCTTTTGAAACTTCTTGATGTTTGAATTCTCCAACCATTCTGCAATCTTATGGTGATATGGGTCATAATGGCATGGGAGAGTGTAAGTAAGTTTGGAAAACTTGTCAATATTATGGGGACCTGACATAACCATCATCCGAGGCTGAAGTGCCCCATCCTCCTGACAATTCACCAAGTGTTCATCAATTTCTTCACATGGAGGATCTAAAAGAAATATGTCAGACTTAATTTCTAGATATTTAGGTAAAAACAAAGCAAGCACAACTTTATTTTTACTATGAATATTTTTAGATACGAATATTCAAGCCATTCTAAGATCCTGTCATAAAAATTAGGATGAAAACTATGACTTTGATGAAATGGATATATCAATGGGGAACACATCATAAGAGGATTCGTGACATCAATTAGACCATTGGTTTGAACGCTTCCTTTGATGAGATTGATCATTTCAAAATGTGAATCATAAACATTAAAATTCGAACTAATCAAAGAACGAATATGCAAAGTAGAATATCTGATCTCCATAGGAATTAGTGCATTGTATTTTTCCAAAATAAACCGTGTAACATCATCTTGCAACATGCCATTTTTCCATGCGAGTGATGAAAGTAAAAGAGCATCAAATCCGATTTTTCTAAATGTTAAGTTTGGAATTAATTTCACCAAATTTTGGCATATCAAAAAGATTTGATTTTGATGGCAAAGAATAAGATATTGTGGGTAAAGTATCAATTCCACTAGAATATAAGAAGAGATCAGGATATAAAGAGTAAAAGGAATAAAAAATAAGCACATGAAAAGAATCTCTTGAGCTATGATATTTAGCAATAGTATTCTCAAGACATTCCTCTTCACTTTCTTTAAAAATTTCACTTTGTTTTGGTGATAAATCCTTCAAAATAATATGATCGTCTAAATTTGCCTCATTTATGATAGATAATTCAAAACTTTCGCGAAAAAAATCTAATCTTTCCTGTTGATAAGGTACGATTTGAGGATGAAGGTTTAAGGTTTCTTATTCCAATTGCAGATCTACATCTCTAACCAGTTTCATTGGAATGTTAGAATGATCAAGATCTTTTTCATCACATAAGTGTTCTTCAATAACTGAATTTAAATACTGATTAGAGCAAGAGTTAGAAGAATATGGAAATTCACCTTGACCCAACATCAAATATTCTTCCATGATGGCCAAGGACTGAAAATATAATGATTCAAAGGAAAAAACAATTTGATTTTTCGTAAGAAACTTTTCAATAGATTCTACCTCCCTTGCTTGTTAAAGATTTTTGGATGGATTCCTCTCATCCTGTGAACAAAATTCTTCTCGTAATTGAATGATAGGATTTGTAACTGATTCATCATTCACGATTGAATATGACTGGATGAAATGGATGCAAGCATCATAGAGGAGATTTAGTACAAATGGCATGTCATCAAGATTAAATTTACAGAGAACATGATGTATTCTTGTTGAAAAGACTTATGGAGATGAATTGTCATTGATTAGCAAAGTTTGAAATGCTTCACACAATTGATTGTAATCATAGATTTCAAAATCATCTAAAAATTCCTCTACAAATTGAAACCAATAAAAAATGTGATATGGTGGAAAAGACTCAAAAAAACGTTTAATTCAACCCCTAAAAGTAAAAGAAAACAATATGCACAAAACCTTTAAATCATAAATATCATGCTTGATTCAATTACCCTAAAACTTGTTAATATGGTCTTTAGTAGATACATCCCCCCCACCATCAAAGGTGAGTTTGGACAAGCGAGAGACTTTCTCGTTGGGAATATTAGGTAATGAGAAGTGGAAAGCATGTTCCAACACAGTGATTTGGGGAGCCATGGAGAATTAAATACATTCAGAATAAAGACTCTTGTAAGGCCATCTTGTTAGTCAGTCCTTCGTCTAGCACCATTTGTTGACGGGCGTAATTGACACACCGTCAACTTGAAGGTCAAATCCGGACCGGGTTTATCTAAATAACCCAAGCCATTTGGAATGAAATGACCTGATGGGTTTAATGGCTTCATTGGCCAACTAAAGTCCTAAAAATAATAAAAGAAATGAAAGTAATCTATGAAGCTATGATACTAAAAATATAAGTTTAATAATTTATAAACATCAAAATATAAATATGGATATGTGCATATGGTTATGAACAATGTATATACAACTTGCAAGATTTATAGGATATCTTG
>SNQJ01S0268657.1:0-11817 GCA_010110895.2 Picea sitchensis
TGTAGATATGACCTCCCAGAGTAACAATGACACTCCAGGGATGAGACTCATAGATAGGGTGATGTTTCCACATATATGGTTGTCCTAAAAGAACATCACAGACTTCAAGTGGAGAAAAATCACACAATACCTCATCCTTGAAGGGATTTATGACGTAGAACATGAAAAACTGTCGGCCGACGCAAACGTCTCGTCCCCGATGGTGTATGGATGGGGGTGTGGCATTGTTAGAAGCTTCAATCTCTTTACGACCTCAGTTAAGATCAAGTTTTTTTGACTACTATTGTCAATAATGAAATGTAGTGGGGACCCCTTTACCCATATCTGTTAGTGGAAGAGACTCCTCCTCCTCAGTCTCTTCTGGTTCTTCTAGTTGTATTGTTGTGGCCATTATGGTAGTAGTTGGTTTTGTATCGATGATTTGTTTCCCTTTATTGTACTATGAATCCAAGTTTGACTAAGGTTCTTCTTATTTTTTTTTGAGCTTGGCCAACAATGATTATTTCGAGCGACATTCATCGGTGTTGTGCTAGGGGGTTTTGTGGAACTCACACCACTTTCCAGTGTCCTTCTTAGACTTCCTATCATCCTTCTTAGCTGATGACTTGGATTGATTTTCTTGAGATTGAATCTCCTTGCTTTGTCCTTTGTTTTGTGAGTTAGGGTTTCCTTTGCCATGCTTATATTGTGGTGTATTTTCAAACCCGAACTCCAACTTACTCCATTTCTTAAATTTATTCTCTATTTTGAAAACATATCAATAGATGTCTCCCAATGAGCAGATGTTTAAGAAGTCCATCTATGTTTGGATCTACTTATGCAAACCAATGCGGTACTTCAAAACTAGGTGCCACTCGGAGTCTTTGATGCCTAGCTTTGAGCGCAAGGTATGAAATATGTTGGTGTCCTTCAACACCATCTGGTCTCTCCCTTGACACATAGTCATCCATCTGATATACTAGTCATCATAGCTTCCAACAACGTATAACTCCTCCTTGAGGGCATCCACAAAGGCTACCCATGTGGGTTCTCTCCTAAATGGCATAGATTCATCTGCCGTGTGCCTTTTCTAGTAACCTTCCTACCAAGATTTAACACGGGGAAGGGATTTAAGGAGCGCAAAGGTAATATTTTCACCATCGATTTTTTTTTGGAAAGAGTAATAACCTTCTAGGAGATTCAACCATTCCTCTACAAAATCTGCATCTATTTGACCTTCAAATAAGGGGATATCTAAATTAACTTGTACCTTGAAGGGTGTATTATCTATATTGGATCATTATATTTTTTTTCATCTATCTCAATCCTTTTAGAGTGGAAAAAATTGGAGGAATTAGCTTGTAGGGCCATTTTAATGGCAGGTCCTAGTTTGGAAAATTAGGGTCTGGAACCTTTTGGGGCCATTTTGAGGCATCAAGAGGATTTTTTTGGGGGTTAAAAATTTCCTATCAAGCTAGGATCATGTGATGATATTCTACACATCGAGATCTTTCCAACGGTGCAAAAATCACGTCAATTGGAGCTCGTATGCAAAAGTTATGCCTCTTGCAAGTTGACCTACTGTGTTGACCACCATGGTATGAGAGGATGCCACGTTAGCCCCCATTTCTCATGCATATGGGGCTAGCCACATAAATAACTTCAATAATATTCTAGAAGGTCCAAAACCCTATCACAATTGAGGGTTGAGGAAGTAAAAAACCTAATCCTAGGTGGTTATCGGGTTGTGTTGAATATTGGGCCATTAGGAGGAGAAGGGGTTCCATTCTTTTGCATTGTATCGTGTTCCATAGTTGAACAAAACATTTGAGAGTGGTATTGTATGAGCATAATAGACGAGGAGAGATTTTGTAGCATCCATACATACCACATGTCAAAGGAACCTCCACAAAGAGTGTCTCTTTCTTTTTACTTGCATCATTTCTATACCAGAGAAAAGAGAGTAGAGCAGCCCCACCTTCTAGCTGGGTTTTCTCTCGTATTGGATTTCCTAGGTCATATCTTGTGTTTATTTGTGGACGGTGTGATTGCATTTTACTGTTATCTATTTTCCACATTTTATCTATTTCATGCATAAGAAGAAAAATAAGTAACTAAATATTATGGAAATCTAAAGTAAAAATAACCTAATAATAAATATTTCAGTTATTATCAGATATGTTGTGTCAAACTATTCCAGTGGAATATCCATGACAGTTTAGAAATCATATTGGTATCAGAGCAGTTTTCTTTTAGGTATTTGTGGGAAGTTGCAGGATCTAGGAATCAACTTAATGAGAAGTCGTAGAAACCCTAGCCATGGTGAACGAGTCTGTTCATAATAACCCTCGAGATCTAGCAGAAGACAGATTTGAGAGGTTGGAAGCACAAGTTGTCGACATCATTCACAATATGAACCTCCTCATGAAGGCTCTAACAAGCAATATCAAACCATTTAGAGATGATGGAGGCTCTAAATCAGAGATCATATTAGAGGGGAAATAGAGAGATCGAGAAGACTCAATAAATGAGTCATAGAAGGAATCTGAGAAAGAGAAGCCGAGTTCGAGTGTTGTTAACCCTTCACAATCCATTGGAAGCGAAATTGGACATAAAGACATACCAATGTGAGATCGTTGCATTAATAGCGTTCACCATATAGATGAAGGGCATGAGATTTCATTTGCTAGATTGATATTAGAGGGCCATGCTTTAAAATCACGGGAAAACCACACATAAACACTTAGTTTAGAGGGTGATATACTAGTAACTAGGTGGGAGGACTTCAAAACCCTCATCAAGTTCCAATTATATCTTATCGAGTATGTAGAGGACCAACAGAACCAGTGGAACTACTTGAGGTAGAGACAGGGGAAAAGTGTATAGGATTACACGACTGAGTTCAAACAGATGGCCATGATATTGGGTATCTCTCCCAAGAACCCAAATGTACTCCTCAATGGGGGGTTTACAAAATCATCTACAAAACCAGGTGATTCTCTTCAATCCAAGCACAGTGGATGAGGCTTGTGTACATGCATAGTACTTGGAAAACATAGGCCAAAAGAAAGGGAAACCAAGTGGTTCGAAGCATAAAGAGCACCAGGAAGTTTCCAAGGAGGGGAATAAGAAGTGAATACAACAACCACTGCACATCAGAGTAAAGATCCCAAAAATCATTGCAATCGTTGCAAGATTGATGGCCACGCTGAGGAAAAATGTTGGAAACTACATCCACATTTGAACCCTAAGAACCGCAAGAAGGACATAAATAAAAAGAACCTTCTAACCACAGATTCGAGAAATCAGGTTGAAAGTAGCTCGGACGTGGATGAAAATATTGTCTGCACATTTATGGAGAAGGAGGTGCATCTAAGTAGCCTTCATCAACAAGAAGAGAATGAGATGACCAATCTCTTCCACATCAATATTTACGTCAAGAAGACCAAGATAGATTCTTTGTTCGACTCTGGTTCATAGGTTAATCTCATAGTAGCAGATCTGGTCAAAAAGATTGGATTGGAGGTTCACGATTATCCTAGACCCTATCCATTGGGTTGGGTAAACAAGGATGCAAATATAAAGGTAACCAAAAAGTGTAAGATTAAATTTGTTGTAAGTTTTGATTTTATTGATGAAGTGGAATTGGACGTAGTACCCCTTGATGTATTTGGAGTAGTGTTCGGAAGCCCCTACATATATATGAGGGATGAAATCTCCATGAAGAGAGACAACCAATACTGATTGATCAAGGATGGGAAGTACTACATCATTAACGCACATAAAGGCATGTCAAATATCTCATTGGTAAGTGCCAACCAAGCCAAGAAGTTAATCATTTCTAATAAGAAATGTGTTTTTATTTTCTTAAGAGAAAATCAGTCTTGTGATGAGTCAATGAGAGTGAAGGAATACCTGGAGGGGTGTACTAAAGAGCAGAAACATGAGTTGGTGGCGTTGTTACAGGAATACAAAGGAGTGTTCAAGGAGCTAAAGGGATACCACCAAAGAGGGATATGGAACACGAAATACATTTTTTACTAGACTCCACATTTCCAAATATTGGTATAGATAGTCTTTTCTAGAAGAAAATGAAGTGAAGAAGAAGTTGCAAAAATTGTTGGAGCAGTGTGTGATTCGACCAAGTACCTCACTTTGTGGGCCGCCCATCATAATTGTGCCTAAGAAGGATGGGACTCAGAGAATGTGTATTGATTACAGGGCATTGAACTCGATTACACTGAAGAATCGATACCCTCTTCCTAGGATTGATGATTTGTTGGACCAGCTGTAGCATGTCAAGTACTTCACTAAGTTGGATTTGAAATCATGATATCACTAGGTACAAGTCAAAGAAGAAGATACCTAGAATACTTCCTTCAAGTAAATGAAAGGTTTGTATGAGTGGTTGGTTATGCCATTTGGTTTATGCAACACACCGGCTACATTTATGAGACTAATCAATGATGTTTTACGCCCTTTTCTAGATTTATTTGTTATTATCTATTTGGATGATATATTGGTTTATAGTGCTATTTGGGAGGAGCACATATCACATATTATGAAGGTGTTAGAGACTATGAATAAGAACCAATTGTTTTCCAATCTCAAGATATGTGAGTTTGCCCAACAATATTTGGTGTATTTGGAGTATGTGATCGGTGGAGGGGAGGTTAAGATAGATCCCGCGAAGATGGAGTCCATCATGAAATGGCCAGTTCCTACAAATTTCACTGGAGTTAAGAGTTGTTTTGGGGCAACCCAATACTTGTGGAAGCCCACTTTTTCACTTCCCAGAGATAAAAATAATATTTTTCCACATATACATGCCCTATCAGTTATAAACCATGCGTATATGTAGGTTGCACCACTACAACTTGTGTACATTGAGTTTGGTGTTAAAAAATTAAAAATTGTGTCAGGTTTCCATGTCACGTCACACAATCCACAATCCTTGACCTTCCATATACTGGAAACGTTTTGAATCGGCTCTTCAGTTCCATTTGAAGGCTATAAATGGGCCATATCCAAACCGTGGAAAAGGAGAAGAATTCAACTTTTGAGAGAAAAGTTACTCTGGAGAAATTACTCACTTCATATTTAGTCTGCATCCCTTTATCCTTTAAAGTCTGAACACATTGTTCAACCTCCCAAGCTCTTCCCTCTTTGATGGAGAACCTCATTGTCTCTTTTATGTGAAATTGCCTTTGGTGGAGGATTGAAGTGATGGAGGCCCAACTGGAAGGGACTTAGTTTCTCGGTTCTGAGATGTGCCAACACAAAAGTTTGTCACTTGTATACTTCCGTTGATCATATTTTAATATAAATAGTCTTTTTTCGTCCAATTAACGTCTTGCAAATATTTGAATTATTATTCCATGGGAATATTTTTTATGAATGTTAACGAATTATGTTATTGTATATGCTAACCTTATATATTATCACCATATGCTTGCGTATCTTGGTTGTTGAGGACAAGTTGCAGGTATAGATCTTTGAGTTGTGTGCTCAATGGTGGTATTCATTGAACGTCTGGATGAGGTAGGCCCTTTATCTTGTCTTGATTGGAATTTACATTTATATAACATACTTGGGATTAGAGTTGATTTTTGTAGTCATTCTTTCTATTGTGGTTTACCCCATGCCATAGAGTGATTTTCCTCATAACATCTGGATCGACGGGGGTCGATCAATAGATATGTCTTCAAGACGTTCGGTGGAGCAATTAGCTGGATGAGTAAGCGACAGGCGGACATAGCCTTTTCAACAACATAATATAAATACATGGAAGCTACTCATGGAAGAAAAGAAGAAGTATGGCTGCAAAGGTTGTGTTTAGGAATCAGGTTTGAGCAGAGATCTATGAAGATAAGTTGTGACAGACAAAGCACAATATTTCTGGAAAAGAACCTTGCTTATCATTTTAAGACTAAGCACATTGATGTGCAATACCATTTCGTAATAGATATGGTGGAAAGTAACAAGGTGTTGCTGGAGAAAGTAGACACATAGGAAAACATAGCAGAGTCGTTGACCAATTCTGTGAGTGTTGTAAATTTCTCTTGGTGTAGAGAGGCAATGGGCATTGTTGCCCTGGGTATGTGAATGAAAGTTCATGAATCTCATGGTTTCAAAAAAGAAGACAAGTGGGAGAATGTTGGGTTGTTATATTATTTGTAGTGAAAGTCTAGTCGAGGTGGATCGACTGACAGTCGAAGTCAAGGTGGAATGACAGCAGGTCGAGGGTCGAGGTAGATCGACAACAAGTCGAAGGTTGAGGTTAGTTGACCAAATAAAGTCGAAGGTTGAGGTTAGTTGACCAAGTAAAGTCGAAGTTGAAGGTCGAGGCAGTTCAACATGGTAAAGACATCGACAAAAAATCGAAGAGGTCAACCAACAATAGGTCGACAGGAGGGCATGTGGCGACCGACTGAAGACCTAATGAAGGTCGACTGGTAGTCAAATGGTAATCTGACTTGGAGTCGATTGTAACAGAATCCTGAGATTCACGTGATTTGTAGCCAATGATCTGCATGGATTTGTAATCATTTTTGGGCATCGTGTCTTTAGGTTTTTTTTTATGTTGTAAATCGTATAAAGAGGCATGTTGTAAGGTCATAAAGGATAATCAATGAATCGTAAGATAACCAATCTTTAGAGAAATATTTAGATGTAGGTTTTTGGTCATGCAAATGTAAGCTGGATTGGCTACAAGGTTGTTCTTGTGCAGGAAAGAGGGTATGATGTCGATTGTGTCTTAGGTGTGGACCAAGGTTAGACATGTAATCTTTTATTCAGATTGAATAAGACAACAAGAGAGCATAACGCTCAAGGAATGTTGGTTTTCCCGGTTTGGGTTTCTAGGGAAAAATCTCTGTGTACTGTGTGATTTCTTTGCAATTTACATTCTTTATTAAATTCTTCTTCTCTTCTGCTAGGTTTAGTGTGGAAGTGTATATCATTTCCTGACACCCAAACCTGTTTAAAGAACAATTTTGTTTCTTATTGTCCCTTGATGGTGTTTTTTCAATGCATGAAAATGCACATTTTGTTGAACTTGTCAACTACCACGAATAAATACTCATGTTCCTTCCATGTAGTTGGTAAACCTACAACAAAATACATGGAAATGATTTCCCAAGGTCGAGTGGGTACTAGGGATGGTATAGACCTTGCTTCATATTGTTGGGTTTGTTGGTACAAAAAAATATACATCCTCTAATATATCGTGCTACATCTTCTTGCATTCTAGGCCAATACACATACCTATGTAAGTTGGAAACTATATTCCCAACACCAAAATATCATGCAACATTGGAGGTCTGAGACTCTTTGATAAGCTACAATCGTTCACCTTTAGGAACACAAAGATTTTCGAACTTGTAGAGTAATCCATTCTAGAAAATATAGTCATCCTTTCCATCATCTTCTTCTTTATGAAGTCTGCATATTTTGTGTATGCCTCTTTGTATGCATCATGGGTAAAAGGATCCATGTGCACCAGGGTTCCCAAAGTTATAATCTTGGATGTGGGTGGTTGTGAAAGCATCTCTGTTAAATTATTTTTTCTACGCTTCTTATACTTTATGAATAGATGAAATTATTGTAAAAACCCCATCCACTTGTAATGCCTGGTTTGTTGTAGCTTACTCTGGGCCTATAAATATTGTAGTGGCTGGTGATTTGTGTGGATGATGGTCTCCTTTCCCATTAGATAATGCTTCCACTTTTTGAAAGATTTTACCAAGGCATATAGATCCTTGTCGTAGGTAGGGTACTTGAGAATCTCCCCATGAAATACTTCAAATTGATAATAGACGGGCCTTACTCCCTACATCAGTATTGGTCCCATGGCATACCCACTTGCATATGTCTCCACTTCGAAGGGATTCTACAAATTTGGTAGCGCGAGCACTGGTGCTTGACTGATATTTCTTTTCATCTCATCAAATGCCTTCTGTTGATTCTTCCCACAATGGAAACTCTTACCATTGGTTGTTATTGCGTGGAGTGGTGCAGTTGTTATAGCAAGATTTTCCTTAACCCATGAAACTTGCTCAGAAGGCCTTTTCCATCTCCATATGCAGACTTGAAGTCCCCTTTTGCACTTCCCAGAGCTAAACATCATATTTTTCCACATATACGTGCCCTATCAGTTATACATCATGCATATATGCAGGTTGCACCACTACAACCCACGTACATCAAGTTTGGTGCTAAAAAATTAAATATTGTGTCGGGTTTCCATGTCATGTCACGGGATCCATGATCCTTGAACTTCCATATTTTGAAAAAATTTCGACTCGGCTCTTCAGTTCCATTTGAAGACTATAAATGGGCCATATCCAAACCGTGGAAAATGAGAAGAATTCAACTTTTGAGAGCAAAGTTACTCTGGAGAAATTATTCACTTCATATTGAGTCTGCATCCCTTTGTCCTTTAAATTTTGAACACATTGTTCATCCCCCAAGCTCTTTCCGCTTTGATGGAGAACCTCATTGTCTCTTTTATATGAGCTTGCCTTTCGTGGAGGATTGAAGTGATGGAGGCCTAGATGGAAGGGACTTAGTTTCTCAGTTATGAGACACGCCGACACATAAATTTTTCACTTGTATACGTTTGTTGATCATATTTTAATATAAATAATCTTTTCTCGTTCAATTGATGTCTTGCAAATTTTTGAATTATTATTCCATGGGCATATTTGTTATGAATGTTAATGGATTATGCTATTGTATATGTTAACTTTATATATTATCACCATATTCTTATGTATCTTGGTTGTTGAGGACAAGTTGCAGGTATAGAGCTTTGAGTTGCGTGCTCAACTGTGGTCTTCATCGAACGTCCAGACGAGGTAGGATATTTATTTTGTCTTGATCGACATTTACATTTATATAACATAATTGTGATTAGAGTTGATTTATTTAGTCACTCCGTCTATTGTGGTTTACCCCATGCCATAGAGTGATTTTCCTCGTAATAGAATTGGCGACCATACTGGGAAATGAATCTTATTTTTGGGGTTTTGAGTGTTTTTCTCCTTTGATTGCTCTCGGTTAGCTTGAGTTTCCTTGTCATTTGATTGCTTGACAACCTATTTTCATTTTGAATCTGAGTTTCTTGGCCTTATCCTTAACTTGGCAGTGTTTTAATACATATACATGGTTTTTCCCTTGACATACGCGTACATACGTGAGATGTCATTCTATAGGGCACATACACATGCATTTTTTTCCTAAACAATTGTGTACATCAATCTTTTTTGCTTGATTGCTGATTTTGGTGTTTGTTGGGTGAGTTTTGATAGTTGCTGAGTCTTCTTGGGTCTTTGTCATAACTGTTGAGTGCCTGCAGAGTGATAGGAAACCTTTCTTTGGTTGAATTTTTGGGTGGTTTTTCTTTCTCATCATATTTTTCATTGGTTGTCCTTGCAGCTTGGGTTGGGTGTTTGCTTCTTGATATCCTGCTTGGTTTGTCTCCTTTTGCTTACAGTAGGGTCTATATATCAAGTTGTTGTTCACTCCTTGCATTTTCATTTATTTATATTGAAAATACAAAAAATACATTTTGCATTATGGAATTTGATCTTTTGGGTTCTTATTATTGATCTTGATACAAGTATAGAAAGATTGCATCTTATTGAAATCATAGAGTTGAATTGAAAGTTGAATTTTGAAAATCTTATCATCTTTTGAGAATTGAAGTTTAGGACTTAGCTTTATGCTCATATTCATTTATTTTATTTGCTGAGTCATAACATCATTAGTTTCATGACCACATATTTTGAGTAAACAAAGCCACTAAAAGTAACGTTTATTAATTTAAAATTGATTAGAAATGATTTTGTTTTTCACGGTACACAAACTAGCTTAGGATATAGAGCCTTGGAATATGATTTTGTGAGTAAACTTCTCCAAGGCTATTAGACTCAACATATGTGTCTAACTATGGGAGTGGTGAAATCTATTGTATAATTGGTGACGTCAGGAGGCTCCACTCACATTGGAGTTAAGCACGACGTCACGCAAAGTTGGTTGCAGAGATATCCCTCTAATACCTTCTTAGTATCAGAGATATTTCCGGGGATCTATTCGTATATGGGGGTCTTGCTAGTACTTTTACCTCTTTTAGAGGCGATGCTTTCAAGAATTCGGGCTTTTTTACCCTGCCCATATAGTGGACCTGAATTACAATTGTTTTCCTACACATTGGTTATATTGTGGTGGCTTTAGTTGCTTGACATAGGTAGCCACAAAGGTTACTTGCAAGGGTTATTCTGCAGGTACCCTGAGTCATATAAGGGTCGGAAAACACACAACCTTTACGGAGGATTACCTCTCTGGGGGGATCTGACTGACTATGTTGTTAATGCCATGAGTACCCTTATAACTGATTCTAATACCTCCGATCCTTTGAAGGGAGTCTCAGGCCCCTCTTGGGTGAGGCATACCTACTTTAGTGAGGGAGGCCCCTATTCAACCACTATATCCTATTTGTGTGCATATTGGCCTTTTATTTATTTTGGTGTTCTCTTTGATTGTTAGTTGGCCTTAGGATTTGTTGTTTTATCTAAAGTCTTGAGTCATCGTGGATCCAGACCAACTTCCTCACAGGTCTCTCCGTTTGTTGAAATTACCACCACATCTTGAGTCTTTTCCTTCTAAAAGGCATACTGTTATCAAACATGGTACACACACCTCCACCTACCAGACTTGTGATCATACAAGTATGAGTAATGAGTCTAGTCAGAAATATACTGGGAGTCCTTCAACTCTCATACCTACTGTAGTTAATGGAACTCCTTCTATACCTTCAACTACTACGATTCTAGTGTTGGAGGTTCCGATCATCACTCCTATCTAGACTATGGTTGCTACTCAACCGATAGTGACAAACCCTTTTGGGTCTATTTTTGGTACACCTAGGTACAATACTTAGTCCATTCCTTCGACCTCTAGCCCTTTCTCTTATGGTATGCCGAATCTCACATCGCAATTTTCATCCTCCATTCCAACAAATAATACAAATCCTAGTATTGGAATTGGGGGCATGGTTCCTCCGTATATTCCACTCTCGTTTGGTGGAGCTCATATTCCCCAAACGACTCCTACGGTTGGAAGCCAACCTTCTTTTCATTCCGGGTCTAATCCTAGTCTTAATGTTCCTGGATGGACTAATCAACCGGGTGGACAATATGTTGCCTATGTCTCATCCTTTACACCTACCTCCTACACACCGATTCCGACCAACACGTTTGGAAAAACGAATCCACCTCTATCCTCCGGATTTCCACTCGGGGGAGGTAATTTTCATAATTTGGGCAACCCCCAACCTAGAACTACTCCGACTGGGGGAAATATTTACAACCCTCATTATAACATTCCTATTGTAATGGTGCCCAACCAACCCCTTATGAATTTGTTTGGAGGGGGGTTTTAGAATCCCGGACAGGGCCATGGTGCATACCAAAACCCTGGATGGGCTATGATTCCCCAACATCAATCTTTCCCTGGAGCTTGGGGCCAGATGCCACAACCCCGATTCCCTTTTCTGGCTATGCTTAATTTTTCAGACTTGTCAAGATTAATGAATGAACCGGTGCGTTATGACCCGACATGGCCCCTCGTCCCCACCAAGCTTCTTTCAGATATTCTAAAATTCGAAGGCAGGACTAGTGAGGATCCTGGTGACAACATCACTACTTTTCATCTTTGGTGCTCTTCCAATTCCCTTAACGATGATTCTATTCATTTAATATTTTTCAATGCACCCTCACGGGGGTTGCAGCGAAATGGTACATAGAGCTACCGGGGGGAACATACATGAATTTTAAT
>SNQJ01S0268658.1:0-11817 GCA_010110895.2 Picea sitchensis
GCGCTCCGAGATAGTGTAAGGGGGAGCGCTCCTCTCCAAAACTCAGTTTTTGAGGTGCTTTCAGGTGGCAAAAGGTTGTTTGACTTCAGTAGATCAGTTCTCCTCCTTCAAATCAGTCATGTGAGGTGTTATAAGTGTATCCTTAGTGTCATTATCATGCCAATATGTCTGAACATCCTTTGTGACATTAGTGACCAACTTGAGACACTTGCGAAAGTTGATGCGACACTTACGACAATTGAGAGGGACAATGCGACACTTATCCAGCTGAGCAATTTTGCCGTGTAACACTTTTTCCACAAATTCCTCCAGAAATGTCCAACGAACTTGGTATCCCGATTAGAAACGATACTCTTTGTAAAGCTATGAAGTTTGGCAACTTCTTTGAAAAATAGGTTCGCAATATGAGATGCGTCGTTGGTTTTCTAGCATGGTATGAAATGTGCCATCTTGGAAAATCTGTTGACTACCACAAAGATCGAATCATAGCCTCTCTGTGTTCTTGGTAGTCCCAATATGAAATCCGTGCTCATTGCATCCCATGACCTTTCTGGTATGGGTAATGGTTGATATAACCCTGTGTTCTGCCTTTTCCCTTTTGTGTGCTGACAAATAATGCATCTATCCACAAATTTCTTAACATCTGTCCTCATCCCTGGCCAAAAATATGAGCCATTCAACTTTGAGAACGTCTTATCATGACCGAAGTGTCCGGCCAATCCGCCACTATGTTTTTCCTTCAGCAGATTCTCCCTCATGGAGCATTTTGGAATACATAGATAATTTCCCTTGAATAATAATCCATCCTGGATCATGTATTCGGTCCACTGGCTTCTGTCTCTGAGAACTGGATTCTCTTTTATGGGCATAATATCAGTGAAAAACCCACTCTGTAATGTTAAAAAACCACATTTTTCCAAAATTACAGAGTAGCCCCCTCTAATAGGGCGCGCGCCCCTTTTTCCAGGTTGTATGGGGCCACATGGCCAAGTTCTAGCGTGCCCAGTGCTTAAGTGCCAACCCGCTTAACTGCAGCTCCTGGTTTTGGGGCACCTTTCATGTGTTTTGGGCTAAACTGCCCCTTGGGCGTGCACCTACCATGAAACCTTTTGCTGGGGCTTAGCCCTAGCCCCCTTGCGCCCTCCTTTGGACATTTTAACCCAAAACTATATAAAAGTGGGTTTTTTTCATCAATTTAGCTTTGGTAGGTTGGTAATAGGGCTTTACCAAAGACTTGGAGTTGGCCATGGGTCAGAGGTTTGAATCCCATGGACCCCTACATAATTTTTACATGCCAACCAGTAGTAAAGTGCCATGTGGCTGCCCATGCCTGGACCATGTGGCACTTATTCATTTGCCAGTTGACCATTGACTTTTGCCATAGAAGAATCTGATTATCGTGCTATATTTTTCACATACGGAGTCTGTTTTGAGAAAGTAAATATATGGCCGGAATCGGGAGAATGAGACGGACGCAATGACATTGGTTTTTTTGAATTTTGAGCACTTTCAGTTTTGAGCCTTTTTGAGCCCTGTCAGGCTCCTGGATCTGATTCTGGATCACAAATGCTTCATATGCTTCCTTAAAATCCGGGTCATCCTTGTACATTTCTTTGAGGTTATCAAAACCTAAAGTCTTGACTCTGAATTCTCGCATAAGAAAAGATTTCCTGCTCAAAGCATCAACAACTTTGTTAGCAGTTCCAAAAATATGCTTAGTCACAAAAGTAAAATTCTGCATGAATTTAACCCATTTAACATGTTTTTGGTTCAACTTCTCCTATTGATTCACAAATTGTAAAGCATGATTATCACTGTACAAAACAAAATCTTTGGGAACCAAATAATGTCTCCACTTCTTTAGCGCTTGTATGATTGCATAGAATTCTTTCTCATATGTTGAGTACTTGATCTTTGCTTCATTCATTTTTTCACTGAAATATGCGATTGGCCTGTTGTCTTGGCTCAAGACCGCTCCAATTGCAAATCCACTCGTGTCACACCTGACCTGGAATGTCTTGCTAAAATCCAGTAAAACCAAAATTGGTTGTTCCGTAATCTTCTTCTTCAGCAGATTGAAACTCTTCTTTGCTTCCTCCGTCCAGTGAAAAGATTTATGTCTTTTCTTCATCATATCCATCATTGGTGTGCTAATTCCACTAAAATTTTGGATGAATTTCCTGTAGAAACTAGCCAAACCATGGAAGCTTCGAACTTCAAAAACATTTTTCGGTGATGGCCAATTCTTAATTGCATTTACCTTTTTTGGATCCATCCTCAACTCATTTGCAGAGATAAAAAAACCCAAATAAATGAGTTATGTCCTCATAAATGATGATTCCTTCATATTTATCAACAATTTCTCTTGCTGTAATCTTCTCATCACTGCAGCTAAATGCTTTAAGTGCTCTGCTTCTGTCTTGCTAAAAATTAATATATCATCAAGATATACGATGACGAATTTCCCTATGAAATCCTTCAGGACTTCGTTCATCAACCTCATGAAATTACTGGGTGCATTCGTTAAGCCAAATGGCATGAAAAGACGTTCATACAACCCCTCATTCGTTTTGAATGATGTCTTCCATTCATCACCTTCTCTCATTCTAATCTGATGATATCCTCTTTTCAAATCAATCTTTGAAAAAAATCTTGCTCCACTCAAGCAATCCATCAAGTCGTCCATCCTTGGTAATGGAAATCTATATATGATGCTAATCTTATTGATCGCCCTTGAGTCTGTACACATTCTCCAGCCTTTGTCTTTCTTTGGACTGAGAACTGTCGAAACAACACATGGACTCAATCTCTCTCGAATCAATCCTTTGTCCATTAAGTCCTGGACCTGTCTCTTGACTTCCTCATGTTCCCGCGACGTCAACCTATACGCAGATTTGTTTGGTAAACTAGCTCCAGGTATAAGATCGATGTGATGGATTATACTTCTGATTGGTGGCAACGAGCAAGGTAGTTCATCCACTATTATATCAGCAAACTCTTCCAGTAACTTCTGGATTTCTTCTGGTAAATCATCTATCCTTGTACTGGTCAAAAAAATTTTAGGCTTCTTGACCACAATAAATTGTGTATCTTCCTTCTTCTTAACCTCCTTAAGGAGTTGTTTCCCACTCATGAGAAGTATATTTTTGCTTGTCTCTATTTTCAGTTCTTGGTTTTTAATCGGCAACAACATGTGAGTCTTACCATTTTTCTCTAGGGTGTATGAGTTCTTTCTCCCATCATGAATCACATTCCTGTCATATTTCCACGGTCTACCCAGCAATAGATGAAAAACATCCATGGGAATGACATCACATAATATTTCATCCTTATATCCTCTTATTTTAAATTCAACTAAACATTGTTTAGTGACATTTACCTGATGTCCTTTTTGTAGCCACAAAACTTTGTATGGGCTTCGATGTACAACAGTTTCCAGCTCCATCTTTTCTACCATCTCTGTAGATACGAGATTGTTTGTGCTACCACTGTCCACTATGACTTTGTATACTCTGTCTTTAGTTTTGCAAGTAGTCCAAAACAGACTGTTTCTTTGGGCTAGGTTCTCTACCTCCTTCTCTAGCTTCAAGAGTACTTTCCTCATCATTAAGGATCTTCCACCCTCAACATCTTCTGCCTCAACATTCCGTCCTTGAGATTCGGTAATGTGAGTTTCACCACCATATTTCTTCTTATCTAGACACTCATATGATTTATGTCTGATTTTTCCATAGACAAAGCATTTCACTTCCCCACCTCTGCCTCTTCCTCTTCCTCTGGTTTGAGGAAAAGTACTTTTATCATCACACTGCCCTCTCTGTTAGATTCCTCCTCTCTCATGTTGATTTTGAGGTTTCTTCCCCTCTTCTTTAGATTTCTGAGTTCTATCTTGGGCAATTGTTTTTCCTCTGGCTTGAC
This sequence comes from Picea sitchensis, assembly GCA_010110895.2. Taxonomy (NCBI): domain Eukaryota; kingdom Viridiplantae; phylum Streptophyta; class Pinopsida; order Pinales; family Pinaceae; genus Picea; species Picea sitchensis. The sequence continues at coordinate 3,919 of SNQJ01S0268658.1, forward strand.
TTTTGCCTCGACCTCTTTGATCTTTCTTTCAGCTCAACTTCTCTTCGGCCTTCAGAGCCATCTGATAAGCATCTTCTACAGCCCGAAGGGTCATCATGCTCATCTCATCTCAAATGTCATATTGTAGACCATTCATGTATCTGGAAACCTTTTCATCATCGCTTTCCCGATGACCTGCTCTGATGTTTTTCTTGTAGAACTCTTCAGTGTATTCTTTCACTGATATCAACTTCTGTCTCAAATTCTTCATCCTCCAAAAGAGAGTGATTTGATAATCCTTGGGTATGAATTTGGCTTTCATCTTTGCAACCATTCTATCCCAGCTTTTAATTTTCTACTTGCCTTTGCAGTGTCTGTCATCCTGTAGTTCATCCCACCATAGTGTCGCATGCCCTTTAAGTCTAGTAACAACATGTTTGACCTTCTTGTCTTCCTCGACATCCTCATAGTCGAAGTATTTATCCAGAGCTCTAATCCAGTCTAGAAGATCTTCAACATCCAAGTTTCCCTCATACACTGGAATCTCCATTTTTTTTCTGGCACCTATCCTTGCAACAACCCTGAATAGGAGTTCATCCACAACATCTTCGACTGCAACTTCTTCTCCTTCATGTCCAACTTCATTTTCACTTTCAACTTCGCTAATATCCCTAGTGTCAACTGTGTGCCTTTGTGCTGTCTCCATAGCATCAAGTATGGCACATAACTCATGCATTTCTCTTTCCCTTGCTGGATCAGGTATTGGCATTGGCCTGTTTCTTCTTCTCAGCGGCATGGTTATAAAATGTTTCCTTGTTCTCTCTACTACAAAAAGCAAAGAACTTGTTTTGAGATCTGATACCAAATGATGCGTATCAGACTACTCCTTTTCCTCTAGCTCCTTCTACCTGAAATATAAAGACACAATAAAGCTCTGATACCAAATGATGTTGCAAACCCCCGACCCTCGGGCCAAGATCTATGCAGGATCGTTCTAAATCTTCCCTTGAGTCAAATTGACTCTTCAATTCCTCCTCAGGGAATCCCACACACACACAACATTGTTTTTCATAGGTCCTTATAGCTATGCCCACGTGATCAAACAAAAGGCATCACCCAAATCTCCTGACCTCAATAAGATTGTGCCCTTTTCCGAATCAGGACTTCAGGTTTTGTGATTTCACGATTTTTGTTGTCGCGTTTCCAGCTCTTCAACCCACTGGAACCTGAAATTCCAAAACGCCGAAATATTTGGCCACGTCCTCCTCCATAGTTGTATCACATTTCGCAACTTCAAGAATTATGGAACAAAGAACCCTGACCTCTTGTCTTTGAAAATACTAAAATGCCGAACCCTGATACGTTCGGCAAAGGTTGGTTCCCCAACAGGACTTTTCATTGATTCAGAGTTTCAGACTTTGTAATTTTGCGAATCCTAATGCAAGGCTTCTCGACTCTCCAACCTTAAAACCCCCAAAATGGTGAACAAGAATTGACACTACTTGGCAACGAGTACATGCCACCTATCTTCTCAGCTGTACTTTGTCTCTGTCGTGGATTCTTGCTACCTGTAACTCTTCTTGGCTTTCGAGACTTGAAAAAGCCTTCAACTGTCATTCCCCTATCGCTTTGAAATCCCGAATTCTGAAATGGCACCTTCTACGGAATCAACGACTAATAGCCTCCCTTTAGATCTAACAACCCACGATATTTCGGGCTTTCGGGTATCGGGAGTTAGAGAATCTCAATTCCAAACCACTGTCTTATCAGGTTCCCGAACCCCAAAACACCAAAATGACGAAACACCACTTCACCAATACTTCGTGTTTCGTGACTTTGGGGTTTCTTATGTGAAGTGCCCCGAATCCTTGTTAATGGGAATGCCAAAACCCCGATCCCCAAAGTGTCGAAATGCCACTTCAAGGATAATTCGTGTTTTGTAACTTTAGGGTTTTCAATGCAAAGGCCCCTGGATCCTTGTCATTAGGATTTCCGGTATTTCGAATCCTGAATTACCGAAATCTTGAAATTCCACACTTAACAATCCTTCTTGTGATTCAGGAGTTAGAGTGAACAAGGATTTTGTCTTACACTCTGGACTTACGAACTCCGAATCCCCAAAATGATCTGATGGCTCAAAACAGATCATGATCAATGTTTGACATTGATCCTTGAAACCAGAGTGATGGGTTCGTCCAATCCTTATCCACCTTACAGCTCCTCTTGATCCTATAGTCCTCACAACTTCATGAGTTCTCCACGGAGAATTTCAACCATCCGTTTCCTCCTTGATAACTTCTGCAAAATGGACCATCATTCTTCCACTGGAACTTAGCTTCTGCGTGATAATTTCACTCCCTCCCTTTGAACACTTTAAAGGTACTAATCCTCCTGAGCTGTCCCTTCCAAACTCAAGTCTCTCAAAAGGACTCCTGCATGCACTCCTTAGTAAACTTTCAAATAATCCCTGGTTATTTGATTTCTCGACCCTGTGCACTCGTTGCAGTAGTGGTCCTTCAATCTTCTCCTTAGGTAATAACTTCTAAGGATTCAAATAGCTTGCGCACACCTTGCATGGATTCTGTGCTTCACCTACACTTCTTCTAGAATGAGAACAACCGTATCCTTCCTGATCTTTCTGAGATAAAACTCAAAACCCTTGTCAACACACACCTTGTAGACATTTCACTGCACTCCTTGCAGGAACTCTCTCTCAGGAAGAGAAACAATTGAAACTCATTCTCTTTCTCTCTCAAACTTCATATACTTAACATGAAATCACACATTCAACACAACATTGTAACAAATGCATAAATAGAGAGAATAAAACAACTATAAGCATACCTTTCAACATGTATAAACAAAAAACATCATAACACCATGAATCTGATTCAAAGCGTCATATATTAACTCAAAGCTCCTGTACATGGGTTCTTCTTTCTAGTTCTCTGCTACAACTCTCCTCTTCTATATTGTGCTAATGATACAACCATAAAATGATACAAAGGTGAGGGTGTCTATATCTGTTTCCCTCCTACTTTCTAAACTGTCTAATCTATAATTCAAATCTACCTACTTTCATTAACTACGCATAAATGCCTCTACATACTATAGACGAGAGAAATGCCCAAGGTTTGTTCACAATATCTTGACATAAATGTAAGTATGCTCCCCTCCAGCTATCACATTAATGTCCACTTTATTAATTTTAAAAAACATTTAAAAAACGTGCGCTGGTACTTTTCCAATTGTCTTCCGCCTTCATGTTCGCTTGGCTGGCCGCTTACGATGCTCCTGCATCAGAAGGTTTCAGGGGATAAACCTTCCTCTTCTTCAAGGGGTCAACCTCGTCTCTAGGCATTGTTACTTCACCTTGATTCTGTTCTGTTTCTTTTCCATTTATCTCTTCTACTTCGTCATCACCCCCTCGGTCAGGTGATACTGAAGCAATCTTTTCTAAGGCGCTACTTAAGTCTTGGACCTCTTTAGTCTTCTTCCTTCTGCTGGTTCCAGGTGTGTTCTGTTCTTTATGAGTGGCCTTCGGGCTATCCAGTTCAGGGCCAGACATCTCTGCAGGGTCAGCAGGGATAAGGAGGTCTACAGACCAGTCCTTAGTGATCTCCTCAAGGTCCTCTTCCGTGAGTTTGTAGTACGACTAAAGCTACTCCTTATGTTCATCGGCTCGCACTGTAATGTAGATGAAGTCCCTATATGTGATAAAATTCATCAGGGGTCAGAACCTCTGTAGGGTGTTTGGAGTCATGTGAGGTTCATCTTCGATGGATCTCTTCAGCTGAAGGTAATATGTATGAAAAAAAGCATTCGACTGCCACTATTTGTTCATATCACTCGAGTACCAGAGTGTGGTGAACTTCGCAACAAACGACTCGAACGACTCAATATCCAGGAAGGTCGCACCTTCCGGCATCTCCCAGGAAAAAAACACAAAGAGGATTAGGAGCCAGCTAAAGTGAAACTTGTAGCCTTGATCCTGTGATTTGCGGCAGTCTAGTTCCAACTGATTAACTAGGTACTTCGCTTAGTTCATTTGTAGGCCTTCCATGCACTTCCCTGTGAGGTCATTGACAAAGCCTGTGACCTGCGTAGGTCTGTTCTTCCTTACTAGTTTTCCAGCTATTAATTGGCATGCTAGGCACACTACGCCATTCTGGATGGAACCTACCATGTAGCCTCATGTCCCTTTGTCAACATCATCGTATGTATCCTTGATATTATGTGCTAGTGCGTGATCTATGGATTTTCCTAGATAGAACTCCTGCAGGTTGGGTCCTTTCATATTTAATCCAATGATCTTATGGATTAGCGTTAGATCGACTATGATACGGTGGTATAGCCATAAGTAGCCTCCATGGTAACATGAAAGTAGTAGCTTGACACACGTGTTAACTTCCTGGTGCCTTCCAAAGTGTGGGATTTTCATTATGTTCAGTAGGGTGAACTGTGCGAGGTTCATCATCCACGGTTGGGTGATTATCTTCAAATTCTTCCCCTTCATCCTGGTCAAGTATTTATACGAGGCGAGCATGCTATGGTTCTTGCGATCTCCTAAGTTGAATTCGTTGAACTTCAATGTGTCGATCTTGTCCTGTTGTGCTGAAACTGCACATATCCCCTTCAGGAGGTACGCAGTAACCATGGTGTACTCGAAATCTCTTGGCACACTATCACGACTCCAGTAATCCAGAGGCAGGATGTAGTTGGGAAATATGGTTGGGATCAGCTTTACATTTTCTAGGTCATCTTTGTGCTTGGTTCTCTTTTTCGCTGATGGTCAGGATGGTCCGGCTCCGCGAGTAGTCGACAGAGAGGCTTGCACTCCTCTCATCGATGATGCTTGTACACCCATAGACATTACTCATTCTATCATGAGATCGATGAGTACCTCCTTCACAGACTCTTCAACTATGCTAAGTTCTTTGGAAATACATGCTCGTGGTTGAATATCTCAGGTTCGAAGAGTGACTACTCAATGCAACGAGATGGATGGAAATAGTGCAATGATCATTGTGCAAAATCAACTATTCTATAGGCTCAGATAATCACAGTTGGAAAAAGTGTTCTCGATGCATGGCACGATGGGATAAATAGATAACTTGGAAAAAGATCTCTTGTAACAGGTGAGAATCCTTCATTACTGCAGTTTTGTCCGTTATGGCGTGGTCCCAATGTTCTGGTGGCGAACCATAAATCCCTTTCTACCTGTTCGGGTCATCGGTCTAACGGTTATAATGTTCCCAATGACTATATTTCTTCACCATGGTGAAGTGCCATGTGACGTTGTTCTGATATCCTGACGAAGTTCCAATTTTGCAATTTTTCCTTCTGCGAAGTTCCCTCTAGAACCTTCTATAACTTTTCGATCTTAGCTCTCTTCTTACTTAGATTTCTAGCCTTTTTCCCAGTGAGTTTCGTCTCAGTATTCCTTTTTCCATTATGATTCTTATCTTCTCTTGGCATAGTAACTTCATGTTGTTCAGATTCTTTCCTAGAAATCAGGGGTAATACTTCATTTGTATCTGGAATAGGTACTCCATTCTTCTGTGGGTCTTCTAGTGTTCTTCCCACTTCAACATCTAAGTATTTGGTTATAAATAGATTCGATCGATTCTCCCATTCTTCAATCAAGTGTGTGATCCTCCTAGTCATGAAATATTTCAACTCTTGCTTCTTCTGTTCTAAGACTTCTTCATCCTTCCTTCTGGCCTGATCTCTTTCAATCGAAGGTTTTCCTAGTAACATAGAAAATGGAGCGTTGTTCTCAATAAATTTAACAACTTCAAATTCTTCCTTTGTCGAAGTTCCATTGGTACTCATAGATATCTGGGTGATATTTCCACTTAGGTCTATCAACTTTCCTCTTAATAGTACTATTCCTCCCAATGAAGGAAACACAGAAGGATTTCCTAAAGTTTCCCAAGTTATTTCTATCATAATATTCACCTGTGTTTCTTCATCTATAACACAGTCAATGTCAAAGTATCCTATTCTTGTTTCTATGCATTCTTTTTCTTTGAAGATCTCTAATAAGATGACATGTCGGTGGTCATTCAGGGTTTCTTTCATCTGTGGCAATTGTTTCTCTGATTCTTTTTAGGGTTCTGCCATGGTTTTAGTTGCTTGAACTTTCTCATGGTATTCTTGTCTCATATTCATCCTTTCAACCTTAGAAATCATTCTAGGGCAATCTAAAAATTCATGGTCCATAGCGTTGCAACAAAGGCAACTAGGTCTTTTTCCAGGGAATTCCTTAGCAAGATGTCCCAGTTTTCTGCAACTGTAACAAAGGCTTAATCCTCTCTTTCTTTTAAATGATCCCCAACATTTCCTATACTGCGTGCTAGGATCATAGTACCTAACCTGCAACAAATTCTTTCTAGGGTCCTGCATCCATTTGTTAGTCCAAGCATTCTCTTTATGCATAGGTATACCATATTTTTCATTATTCTTATCATATCTACTTATATAAAATCTTTGTTCATCTATCAGTTCCCTAGTTTTCAATATAGGAAAAAATCTATCAACCATACCTAGATCCATACTCTAGAAACAAAAATTTCCACTTATCTTACTTCTACAAAGCATAAATCTTATAGATATTACCTCTTTAATCTCACTTTCACCTTTATCAGGGCACAAATCTCCTAGATCTTACCTCTTTTCTTCAGATCTGACCTCTTTTCTTCATATCTGACCCTTTCTCTTGGAACAGAGCTCCACAGATCAAGTAGTATTGTGTACTAGGGAAACAATTCTATGCACAATGCTTTTCTCTTTTTCAGTTTAGATCTTCACACAAAGATCCTTTATCCTCGGTTCCCAGCAATCACAGTTTCAAGTCCCAAAAACGGAACCATTGTTGGCACAGGGGCAGACCCAGGGTTCAACGCTACAACAACGCACCAACAAAACCCTAACTACTAGCCCTTTCGGCAACACCTGCGAAGCAGATGAAGTCTCACACGAGGTAGAGGCAGGGATGGTTGAAGGATTCATATGTCTGCAACCTTTGCTAGGAGACATATTTGTGATTCTAACACTTAACATAGCACTTAGCAGTTATCATTCATCAATATCCAGTTCTTAGTTACAGCGCAGTTAAATCCTACCCTCAGCGTGGATAAACCCTAAACTACAGAGCATCACAGTATTCATCTAGATCTAAGATATTTAAGCATTAAGAATATTTATATAGGTCAGATCTAACATCCATCCATATCATTAAGCACTAAGCATCAACAAATATATCTATCATTCATCTGTATTAAAGCACTAAGTAAGTAAACAAATAAGCACATCAATATATCGCACAAAGAATAACAACACAGCATGTATGTGGTTCACCCCCACCCTGGAGATACATCCACCAACTCTTCTCTTCTTTATTATCTTTGGTCAAGCTTCTTACAGGAACATAGCATCCAAATCCTACTCTGCAGAAGACAGGAGATCTGCGCACACTCTGCTAGATCCTCCTTCTTCGAGCTAGGGTACAACACCAAACCTTACACAATATCTTACAGTTACTTGCACTAACCTTGCAAGCCTCACATAGTATGCACAAAGAACTTACAACTCTTGATCACATATATTGAACACTAGCACTTAGCATCTCTTACAATTGACTCCTCATTAGATTGCCTAGTTTTATTGGACAAATTGGTAGGTGCAGACACTAACTGATCTCCCTAGATCCACCTAGATCTAGAACAAAACACACCAGAACATGACGCTTTCCTTAATTTTTAAATATTGAATTTACTAACTAAAGAGGGATGAGTGACATACCGTTTAAATGTCGCTTCCTCTCGCCATCGCCATCCTAGCCCCGTTCCAACACTCATACAATGGTGATCCCGCAAAAGAACAAAACCAACCAAAGTGATAGTAATAGCATAAACT
>SNQJ01S0268659.1:0-11917 GCA_010110895.2 Picea sitchensis
ACCATTCCATCTATTTCTCCTTTAGGCCCTTAACCAATTTCAGATCTTGCCACCAAATGCTGGCTTTTCCTTTTAGATTGTAAATGGCCATTCTGACCTTCATATTGCTGGAATAGTTGTAGATATAAAAATAATTCTTGATGTCTAATAACCATGCTTCATCTTCCTCCCCTATTTTGGATTCCCCATCAAAGGTAGCGGGTTTGATTTTCTTAAATTCTCCCTCAAGGTGATCTACCTGTTTTATTTTTCTGTCTGTTTTTGTTTTACTTTAGCTAAAGGTGTACCTTCAGATGAGCTATCCCCTTTTTCTGCTTCAGGAACATAATTTTTGGAGGCCCTTTTACTGACCTCTTCTTCATGGTCATCGTCTTTTGGGATTTTATTTGTCACTATACTACGCAACAAGACTTCATTTATTTCCTGCTGTTCCTATTGTGCCTTCTTCAGTTTCTCATTGTTTGCTTTGAAAACGTCCAGCTCAACAATAAGATTCCTCATCGTTTCTAGAACTTCAGTAGGTGAAATTTCGTCACTATTCTGTCTCGGATCTTCAGAAGGTCTTTGTTGAGGATTCCCTCAAATCTGATTTTTGTGTCATCCTGGGCTACCATGATTAACACAAAACATAAAAGAGTTTTTTGTTTGTAAAAATAATGGTTTGTTAGTTTTACATAGATATAAATATGTACTAAGTAATTAATTTGGCCTTGTTCAAGGTCCAAGTGTTGTAACCTTTTCTCTGATACAATATGTAATGTACCCCAAAATTATCAAAATAAAAAAAAAATTATGTCAGGGACATTAACTCTCCTCTTTATAATTAACTCAACTTCATTTATTTATAGTTCACAAATTCAAAGGTGTAAAGATAAATTCTAGTGACAAACGTTATCTTTGTTCCACTCCTCCTAGGCTTATGTTCCTAAATTATTTACTCTTCTGTAATTTATTCAAGTTACAAGGTAAACGTAATAACAACTACGAATGGCCCTATCATTTCTAGCCTCTTGAAATTCATTGATATATTTTATCATTATGGAAGTGTTAGCAATACTAAATAAAACAATCCTTATTCCTTAAAAAAAACACACTCTCTCTCTCTCTCTCTCTCTCTCTCTCTCTCCATGTATATATATATATATATATATAGATAGATAGATAGATAGATAGATATATACATATTACATATATATATATATATATATAAGACTTCCTATCGATTAATTCTTAATATGTGAAGTTACATACATTTGGAAAAAAAATCGCAAGCATACTATCAAAGCCCTCTTACAMAATATAATTYGAAGTATTAACCATTCCAATAGGGTAACTCCAACATCCAGGCATCTTTCTATTTCCTATCTAGMTGGTACTAAGATATGAGGAATAACACATTTCAGCCTAACCAAACTAAGGGTTTTCTGGCAAAGGGATAATAGTCCTAGTCGTGGTATGGTTGTGATATCAGGGTCTGAGTCAAAAATTGTGCTAACAAGGAAAAATCCGTATGAGGTTAGTTATTGGCCCACTATCACGTTAAAATAACAGGTAGGCATTTCTCGTCGAAGCCTAGGGTTATCCCCTTACGAATTGGATCATTTCACGCTAACTGAACTAGACTTACTCCGTTAGTTATAGGGTAATGTTCTGAGACCCTTCCCTCCTTCACATTAACTCGGCGCAAAGACCGGTGGTGGTACTGTCAATTCACATTGAACTTTTTGTCCTGTTCCTTAAAGGAGGTCTGTGTAGAGTCCCATCTGGGCATGTCACCTACCTTTGTGTCCTGTATCGAGAAGGTCACCTCCTGAATGTCACATGGCTTAACATGGTAGCATTAAACATTTCCCGCTCGACCCTTATCCGAAAGATTTGGTTATGTTCATCTCCATTTCGACTTTCTTACTCTCTGTGAAGGATTCGAGGGCGAATATGGAGAAAACACTCTGGTGTAAATGTTGAGGAGTGGCAAGGAAAGTATGCGAACAGGTCGTCCTCATTAATCGGTAAGGGTACTCCTCCATTGAGATTAAAAACTTTCTATAGTTTTATTTTTCTTAGTAATCTATCTGTGGATTTCCGATTTCACGTTTTTCTTTGCACATTCTCTCTCATCATTAGTGCATATAAGGATTTCCTGGTTTATGCTTGGTGATTGATAATGAATGTTGTTAGTTTTACTAACTCGTCTAGGTGTCTACCAGTCTGTAGATTTCCTTCTTAATATTAGATGACAGTTATGATGCTATTTTTCCCTTTAAAGGTTTTCACATTCCCATTCGGGTAAGCCTGCAAATAACCATATCTCGGTGGAAGCCCTGTGTATCAAGGATATTGTATGTCGTTATTCAAATTCATGACTTAATCTTAGGGTTACGTCCTTCATTAAATCATATCGAATTCAGTGTGTGTAAATTACCCTTTGGAAATTTATATCCGGCATGAGTATTGGCTTTGTCAACTCTCCGAGCATTACAATCTCTTTGGCACCGATATTCGACTTATGTTTGAACTCGATAGAATACATTTGTCAAAATATTAGTTCAGTACTGCAGTTTATGGAAATTATATCTTTCAGCAAAAATGTCTAGCTGCTATCCTAACTGGGTTCTTGTATTTGGTCTGGAGTGTGTAATGCATTTTCTCTTGTATTTCTTGATTATTTTAATCGTTAGAAGTTTTTCTTTTCTTTTCTTTCGAGTATTTAAGTTTTAAGAACTGTGTATAATGTGACCTAATGATGGGGCCTCTGATCTTTGTGAGGGTACCCATCAGATCGACATTGCCCCCTCCTCCCATCAAGTTCGAGGGTGACTTCATCAATTATGCAGTGAAAGATGGCCTGTGCTAAGGCCCAAGTTAAGTACAATCCCTATTCTTATGTAATTGTTTTGTTATAATCAATTTATCTTAGTGATTTAATTATGTATACCTTGCATAAGAAATTCTATTATTCATTGACAAATACTAATGAAATTTACTTGTTTTCCTTACAGGGTTGAAGCATCCGAACCCTCGGATTTCGGGCATCCTTTCATGGAAAAGGTACTCGAGTTCATTTTAAACTCCTTAGGACTTATCATCCCAGGTTCTAATAATGAAGCTTCTTGGTCTGAATACCGTAATGTGTACAGTTCAAAGCTTAGTTCCTATTTAGCAAAAGTATCAAAAGTTGTAACAGTATTCACTATGGAAGATTATAACGTAGTGACTGCGTAGGTCGAACATACCCCTAATTTCGGGTTCTCGAATTGGGTTGTGTTTTAATGTTTAAAAAATAGGACTCTTCTCTTATATACAGTATAATGAAAATCAAGGAAATACAGAACGATTAAATTTTAGACTTTGTCGATATGCTGGTTATTTAATCTGATTAGATTGTTTATGAAAAACGAAGAGCATATCAACCTTATGCTTCCAAAGAATATGTTTCCTACTTTTAGATACTCCTACATTATTGTGTTTTTCAAACAACTTCATTATGGCCAATAGATCTATTATTTTCTTTTATTCCATTGATGTTTGGTTTATACATAGACTATCACGATTCTTCATTTACTAACAAAATTATGAATTTATCGAAGTATGCATCCATAATCTCTGTTTCATTTCTAAGTAAAACAATTTTCTGCTCTTCTAGTATTTCATTCCAGAATTTTGTTTGTGTTGAAAGGTTCATTTGATTCAATATTTCCAAAACTTGGAAATATAACTAGTTAGGCTTAATCTCCTTCCGTTATATCCTTAGTATCTATTGACATACATATTCTAGAATTTAGAAGTGAGTTTAGCAAGTCATGGGGTTATCTCTATATATATTGATATAGGTATTTGTATACACAGTTGGCTTCTATTATACATATATATCTTTTTACAACAATAGTTTTAAATGTGGTAGGATAATCATCCAAAAATCACGAGACAACCCACAGAAAAGTAAATACGTAATGTAGTATGTACTGTTCGTAAATCTACGATTTATTCCAGAATAGTGGATACTACACGATTATTCAAATGTGAACAGAATAGTTAGATGTATAAGTTGTGTCAAGATGACAATAATTTCTAACATAATTAAAGAAGTAGAAATTCATTAACACAGTTACATTTCCTGGTATATCTCCCCATTCGAATTTTCATTTCCAGTCAAGTTACTTAACATGATTTTTACTCCACAACTACATAAATTTTGTGAGAGTCTACCCTACTTTCACTGGATTCCTACAGAATTTAGTAAACAAAATACTTCAATTCATACTTAAACAGATGGAATATTATCAACCAATAATTTACAATGACATTTAAATAGAGAAGGAGAAATGAGCATATTTGATCAATTTGTCGAACAACAAATGGAACAGCCATGTTCCTCCCAACCTTAGAACAAGGAAGCCAAATCACTTGACCTATTCACCCCCTAGCCTGACCATGAATCCATGAGGGATAACTCAGAACTCCTCCTCAACAAATCATTTCAGTTTCAACCATCTTCCCTTTGCCTCAAACTCAACAAGTAGTGTTCGTAACAACAAGAGATAGATTTCCCCTCCAACCTACTCGGCATCGTCCTGCCTCCTCCCATATGCTATGTATCCAACAACAAAAGTGCCTAGGTCTTTTTCCCCCTTGGGAATTTTCACAACTTTCCAAATCCCTAATTTTCAGGGGTCCCAATGGCCAAATTCTTGATTTTCCACTTGTAACAATTAGCTCTGAGGTAGTTCCAACATGTTCCCCACTCATGGAGTCATGGTCAGTTAATTTCAACATGGTTGTTCTGTTTTGTCCTCCAACAATAATTATAAAATATTTTGTTTCATACAAGTGTCATAGTGAAGTAGTTAGTTGGGTCAAATTAGATCTCTATCCAATAGTCATAACTATTAATTACAATTAACTAAATTTGGAATTGCCATAAATGGAAGAAATTTTCCAATTTCGAATTTACCAAAAACGAAAATAATTTCCTAAGAAATTTCAAACTTAAAAATAATTTATTTTTGGGGATGTCACACAAGGGTTAGTGTCCATGTGGCAGGTGGGATGGTGTAGAGGGTGTTGTTGTGGTCGAAAAATGATTGGAACAAGAAAATTTCAATTTGGAGCAAAAGGATTTTCTTGATGTGGAAAAGACCAAGACAATCTAGTGTATTAGTGTAGGAATATTTTGGGTGTGGAGATTGATTATGTTGAAGGATTTAATTTGCAACCGACACTCTCAGAATCTATGTGATTGTATCCACTAGTTCTGGTAGAGGTTTTCAAATGCATATTTCAATATGGAGTTATGCAAATGGGCATATGACTATAAGACATGGTTAGACATGCGTACCTTATTTTTCAAATGTCACCGGTAAATTCTAGACGACTTAAGTGATAGGGAGAAGCATGCGGTATTCCTGAATACCCTATCTTTGAGGGAAGTTTGACCGACTTTTGTCATGGGGGGAATTTAGGTCAATAGTCTTATTTTTCGGGCACATGTTTATGGTAGCTTGTGCTTTTAGAGCCCATGTATTGCATGGAATGAAACATTGAAATTACCCTACAGGTGAGAGGTGAAGGCTCACTTGGTTGGCTTGGCTGGATTCGGTCAAGGGAGTGAATCATTGTTGGTTATGGTGATGGAGTTAAGGGATGCAACTTGTGGGATCCTACTACCCAAAAATCATCATTAGCAGAGATGTGTACATGGAAAAATCAAGAGTTGTTCAGGATTGCAAAGGAAGATTAGTTTGCAAACTTAGGAAGTCATTGTATGGTCTGAACCTCAAGAATACAATGGTACATGATGTTTGATTCCTTCATGGAGAGCCACATTTACAAGAAGTGAGTATAACCATTATGTTTATGGTATATTCATTATCGTGGTGATATACATTATGCCTGTATCAAGAATAGACATGGTTGATATCAAGAGGTTGAATCAGTTGGTAAGGACATTTGATATGAAGAATCTAGCAGTAGTTAAAACAAATCTTAGGCATGGAAATAAATAGAGACAATAAATATGGTAAGCTTTGTTTATCACAACAAGAGTATGTGGAGAAGATACTCAAGAAATTTGGTACGAATAATGTGAAACCGATAAATATCCCTTTAGTTTTCCATTATAATTTTTCTCTAGGTTTATGTCCTAATCAATGAAGAAGAAAAGGGATATATGTATCGTGTATCATATGCTAGTAGGAAGGTTATTGTTTGTGATGGGATTGTTCAAATATTTCACATGTAGTTGGTGTTGTCAGTGGACACATGGAAAAACAAGGTAAATAACATGGAAATGGGTATCTGAGAAGCACGAGTACCACCTACGGTGGTTGCAGTCATTTAGCTTGCGATTATGTTGATTCAGTGAAGGTGGTGTCATCCATACTTGAGAAAAATATGTAGAAACCCTTGGTTGTGAAACGTTTTCTTAGATTTTGAAGCCCTTGAGGTGCTTCGATGAGATGCGTGTATTCATTTGTCCATTTGTTTGAGTGTGTATTCTATGTGTATATGTTGTGTTGTGTGTACTATGTGAGATGATTTATCTTCTCTTCTTTTTCTCAAGTTAATACCTCATTTTCTTGCTCGAATCCTAACAAAGTGCAATGTCGTCGCACATTTTTTTTTGAAGGATATTATAACCAAATTTGTAAAAGAATTTACACTTATCAAGATTCTATTGCTCAATATTTGTTATATGTGACTATTCAATGTGGTTTGATGTCTCCTTTCTTGCCCAACCTCTTTTCTCCACATCTTTTATCTCCTAATATATTTTAGGAGTTTCCTTCTCTATATATACCATAGCAAAACTATCTCTATAACTCGTATAGATGGTTGTGCAAACAATCAGAACCCATATCTATACTTCCTGGTAGACCATCCATGAAAGAAAGTTCCATGGTTGTCTCCTCGCTATCCCATGGATTGCGATCTCTTTAACAATAATTTCGACCATTTATTCAATTTGGCATACCCTCAACCCATATCTATACTTCTTGGTAGACCATCCATGAAAGAAAGTTCCATGGTTGTCTCCTCGCTATCCCATGGATTATGACCTTAACAATACTCTCAATTCATTTATTCAATTCTATATACTCCCCGAAAGATGGAGTTGGATGCAAGTATTAGTGAATGCAATTTCTAGCTTAACCACTCCAAGTGATGTCCCAAGAATGCATGAAGTGGATTACTCAATTTTTTCAGATTAGGTTTTGGCCATTTTTAAAGAACTAATTACATCACAACAATTTTGATAGTAACCATGGTCATTGTAATTATATGTTTTGATTGAAACTCCTTGAACATGGTAACCATAGTTTGAAATCAATTATTATGTTGTAGATTATGTGAAAAATAGAAAGTGTATAGTATATATATATATATATATATATATATATATATATATATATATATATCCCAATTGGTCTTAGAGCCATATGTGAGTTTTCATGCTTGTTGTTGGTCATGTGTTTGACTCTCTTGATTCCCTTGGGTGAGGCCACGGCCTAATAACCCTTTTACCTTGTTATATATATATATATATATATAGTTACCATGTGGCATAATAAAAACCTACATGCTTAATTTTATCTTTTCTTTTACATGTAATCATTATGATTTTCATAAAATTTAACATCAATTCTAATTTCTAATTTATTGTTAAGCTTAGACCCATATATTTTGTTGTCTTGTATTATAACAAGAGGTTGTCATTATTTTAGTTGGTTTTAGTATAATTTTTAGTGCCATTATGAATATATTTTAAGTAATTTTAAGAAGTAATGCTCCACCACTTCACCTGCAACAGTAGTTTTAGGAACAAAGGCTAATGTAATTTTGGTATTGGTATAAGTATCTTAAAGATGATTGCATGCAATGTTGTATTTCAAACTTATGTATGAATTCAAATCTACCAACCAAAAACTTTTGAGGAGGACATCACCACTGCAATGGCACTTGTTATAATTTAAGTTTTGAAGGTAGAATAATAATTTCATATTTTCTTTTTGGATTTAAAAATATATAAATTTCTCATCCAAATTCTAGAACACTAAAGAGTTTTAAATGACTCTAGATTTAGTGTCATGGGTTATATATGAGAATTTGAATGTTGTTTTTAGTTGGAAAAGATCACATTGAGATAGAAAGGGACTGGATTAATGGGTTTTGGACGTACAACATTCATTTGGACAATTTGGACGTACAGCATAGGACAATTTGAATGTTGTTTCTAGTTGGCAAAGCTGGCATATCATGACCATTGTAGGTTTGACCACAATTGTCTTTATTTTAATTTGTCTTTTTCTTTCCGAGAAGATTACTTCATGTGTGGTGTCCTCTTAGCAACATCCATGGATGTGATTTGTCTATCGTATGTCTCTTGTGAAATGAGTTCGTTAGCACATGTAGCTTGAGTAGTAAGACGTAGTTAAACTTATCTCATTTATGGTTTATTTATTTGTGTAAATAATAGTATAATGCTAATGCTAAGGTATAATGAGTAGCAAAGTTGGTTAGAACCTATCTCTTAAGGGGTAATTGGACAATGTTTAAAGAATTTATGGGTTAGTAGCTTACACTTTAATGGGTTAGTGGTTTCAATCATGGGTAATTATATTCAATCATAATCTACCATGTCCAAATATAATCAATCATAGTAGAAATAAAGTTAATGGGTTAGTGATTAGGAAACGCGAATTACTAGTTTACTGTTGGTTAAGGAGATTGTGAATTAGTAGATCAATGGTTAAAGGGTGGGTTGGTTAGTGGAGCAATGGTGAGGGGTTACTCGAATATTGGTTGGGGTTATTTTGGGTTATTTATTTAAGGGGTAATGAGTTAGGTATTAAGGGGTTCATAGTAGTGGGTTGGATTGGGGTTAGTGATTCATATTTCATTTAAATTTATGAGGTTATTGTGTTAGGGGCCAAGGGTTTAATGGCTTGATGGTCAAATAGGATGAATGAATTAGGGATTTAGTGCGTTAAGTATTACGTGTAGTTCAAGAGATAAACAAGTGGGATAATGAGATAACAATAATTTGCTATTATTAACTCTGCATTTTACAAACCTCAAAGATATATATATATATATATATATATATATATATATATATATATATATATATATATATATATATATATATATATATATGACTTAATTCCAACTTAATAATTAAAAATAATGGAGTAAACTTCATTTTTGTTTTGAATTAGTAAAGTTGGGATAAAAATTCCCAAGAGTTTAGAAGTTAAAATGAAGTTGGTTTTATAAGAGGTTATTAAGTGTTTATAATATAATAGTGTTTGCACTCTTTTAATTGTAAGATAATGTCTCAATGAAAATGTTTGAAAGATCATACAATAGACATCACAATTGATATAGATCAATATTATTTAAAGATAACATTTTAGGACAATCATTTCAAACAATTAAAGGGAAAATACTTTTTTTTCTTTTTTTTAACGTACATTTTGGATAATCCTCAAAAAATGTCTACATGATCTCAAAATGTACTCGCAAATTGAATCTTCATTAACACTAAATAAGACCTCTCGAACAAAATGTGCTTGCAACTTGAATCTTTATTAACACCAAATAACACCTCTCAAGCAATTCATTATTGCAAATTAACAATACAAAGAGAAAGTCATTATTACAATTTAACGTTACGAAAACTGAAGAACAAAATGTCATTTCCTCATTTATCAATTCTAAATTTATAAATTCAAAAAAAAAAAAATTTAAAAAGTTATTAACATAGTGTGGTGTATATGCTAAAGTGCTAACAAATCACCAAGCCAATAGTACACATTAAATAAAGAGATTTAAATATGCCACAAATTTCAAACATTGATTTGAATATGTCACCATGGCCATACATGTGAAAGTACAATAATGAATTGTACTTCACCATGGAATCCATTCGTTTTATGAAACTTTTGATCACATGACTTTATTTATAGTTCACTAGGTGAATGTTAATACAATACTAACTTCTGGTTACCATATTGTTTATATAAATTTAACTTTGTAGTTGTAATAGTGTTGTTATTTATTAGTCCCTGCCGTAGGTATAGAGGGACTATAGCGATCGATAATTCGTTGACTTCATATTAGTTTGTCCTTTGACCACAAATATTTGCATAATCTCTATTATTGGAGGTAGGGAACTAAAGACATTGATTTTTATATACTAAAAAGTACCATATGTGTAGTGATTTGATTGGATAACAGGTTGGAGGTCTTATTTCTGGATTCACTATTCCCAATGTTTGATATGTTAGCATATCCATACTTTTTTATTGTGTACAATATTTTTGAATCATATATTTTTCGTATGTATAAGTTGAATGTGGATTAATGCTAACATTAGTTCGAATATTTGTCTTAGTATTTTCTACTACCTAAATTTATGGCAAGCATATCCAAAGTTTGGTCTTTGAATACATTCTCTAGTGTTCGAACTATTGTTACATAAATTATAATAATTTTTTTTGGGTACGTCAGAGACCTGCCACATTGCATTTTTTTCTTAAATCTTTACAGTGCATTTCTGATAAACTTACATGTTTACCTAAAAAGATTGGCAACGTTGAATGTTTACTTAGCAGGCTTGTTACAATACATTTTCTTTTGTTTTTTTTTATTTATATTCTTCAGCGGCATTGTTGTTTCACTGGTTCATGCTTTCTTTTTTCATCTCCACTGATTTCTTATTTGTCTGTTGTTGTTCTTCTTGTTCACCTATTCATCTTGTTGCATTTTTCACATTTGGGGTTCTGCAACCGCGATTGGAACTGCGTCATTTATGGTGGGTTGGTTGTTGCTTGCTTCTTTGTTCATTGTATGTTGTTATTGTTGTTTGATTCGACTTTGCAGGGTTGGGTCCGCAGTTGGGCCTTTTGGTGCTTCTTAACTGGGTTGTTATTTGGTGCTTGTTCTTGTTTGCCTAGGGATTGTAGTGTTGGGGTGTTGCATCCGCAGTTGGATCTCTTGTTATATTGTTTTGCAGTTGACTCTCCATAAAATACTATTAAGATAAAATAACATACAAAAAAATTGCAGTCGATGTAAATTGCATCTCTTACGTGTTGAACCAGAGTTTGTCGGCCTGAAACTATATTTCATAGCTGGCAATGTTTTTTCCATGGTTTATGTCTTACTATGGTTTCATAGTTATGAGAGTAAGTTTTTTTGTGTGAGCGATATAGTTGTTCTCTCCCTTTTTTTTTCCTCTTGTAAACTACGTTTTTGGTTCTATAGTTTCTCAAGTTTCTGTGGTCATTCTAACCAACTTCCGTTCGGTTGCATGCTTGGCCATTTTTGTTTACATGGCTTTGCGGATAGGTGCTATCGAACTATGGAAGCTTGTGTTCGATGTATACATATTTCACCTCGAACTTTTGTGCTCTACAATTGGACCCCGCACTCCTCGAACTGACAATTATTCCTCTGCCTGCGATGACTTTGTCTATTCCACCTACCTTTCCATACTTAGTCGAGTTTTCAATGTTTGGTTTCTTTTTCCATGGTTTATGTCTTACTATGGTTTCATATTTATGAGAGTATGTTTTGTTGTGTGAGCAATATAGTTGTTCTCTCCCTTTTTTTCCCTCTTGTAAACTTCATTTTTGGTTCTATAGTTTCCCACATTTCTGTGGTCATTTCGATCGACCATCGTTTGGTTGCATACTTAGCCAGTTTTATGGATGTGGCTTCGCTGATAGGTTGTATCGAACTATGGCATCTCGTTTTCTGTGTATACATCTTGCACTGAGAACTTCAGTGTTCTAAAATTCGACCCCACACTCCTTGAACTCGCAACCGTGCCTCTGCCTTCGATGACTTTGTCTATCCTACCTACCTTTCCATACTTAGTCGAGTTTTCAAAGTTTGGCGGCTTGACGCCTTTTTG
>SNQJ01S0268660.1:0-11817 GCA_010110895.2 Picea sitchensis
GTTGATAATATTAAGCATGTTATGATACATATAGTGACATGGTTGGATAATATTGATGAGTTCATACATGTTGGGGAGACGAGGTGGTGTTAGAATATAGAAGATTGTGCTCTGCTTTTACCATTGACGATACTCACACTCAACCATTGGTCGGTTTACCCTCCGAGCACCTTGACTTTGACTGAGAAGAGAATCCTGGTAGTAATCCTGGTAGTAATCCAATAGCTAAGAGAGACTAATGCACCAAGCAAGAAATATAAACTAAGATGAACAGATGATCCAACCCAGAAACTAGCGCACCACTCTCCCAGCTATCCCAGAAAACCTGCGCACCAAAACTGCTACTGCCTGCAACTACCTACGCAGATTTAGCTCTCACTGCAACGGCTGAGATGATGAATAATGAGAACTGCATCCTATATTTATAGTGAACTAGGCATGACTAGTCGACTCTCCTTCCTCGGGGTATCAATGTATCCATTTTAAATGTATTTATCCAAATGACAACTTGTCTAGGGTTTCCTTTAATTTTGCTTCCTTCCAGAGGATTCTAGTCTCATCATAGGTCACAATAGATGTTCATACTTCCTCCCAAAAGATACCATAATATTAACACTCACTCCTAGCTAGGGAGGTATGGTATTGAGCACAATGCACTTCTTCTAACTCAGCACTACGAAAGCAATCGGGCCATTATTATCTGACTCGATAATCTCCTATGACAAATGGTACAATATCAATTAACAGAACACACCTGTCTATTCAGTAGTACACAACTACTCAATCCATGAAACATAATCACAAATAGTAACAAATCCACCACAATAGTATATCTACTATCATATATTCTTCATAACAAACATCCTGATAATAACCCGCATAGAAAACAATGTTATGATAAAAACTTAATCATTTAAATAATCTTCCTCACGCCTATGAGATCCGAATAATATCCGCCTCAAGATAGAATATCAACAATGGGCTATCTTCCCCATTCTTCAAACAAGGAAGAAGGATTATTTCTGATTTTTGAGCCCGGACCATTCACTGGCCATCCTTCTTCCTACACTAATTAAAGTGCACCTTGGACAAAATCTATAAACCCTAAGAAATGTTTGACCACATCACCTCGGCCATCCCTCCTACACTAATTAAAGTGCACCTGGACAGAATGTATAAAACCCTAAGGAATGCATGTCCTCACCAGCCTCGAATCCATTCCCTCACTCCCCTCGGCCATTCCTCCGCACTAAACAAAGTGTAACTTGGAAATAATGAGTATGCCCTCGAGGAATAAATGTCCATACCATTCCCCACCCTAGGACATACTTCCTACACTAATCAAACTGCACACTGGAGAGAATGTATAAAACCTAAAGAATGAATGTCTGGACCATTTCAAAAGGAAATGACCGTCCTGCACCAACCCCCAAAACAAACCATTCTTTGAAACTGCTCACAACTATGAACTTCAAAAGAATGATCACTAACGAGGTTTTAATTCATTCTAATTTGACCACTACTGTAGTGATCAAGAAGAGAGAATGCCCTAGACCATTCCCTATTTTAACCATAATGGGAAGTCACTGCCTATGATACATCAATAATCAATCAAGCCCCATGTTAACTACAATGGGAAGTCAATGTCCCATCTGAAATCTCAATCCACTTTCCTAACATGAAAGCATCTCGGTCCAATCTGGAATAATTTTCAATTATAAAAAATAAATAATGTTTTCAATGCTCCTCCTAACTGGAGAGTTGTTTAAATCACAAAAATAAATGTCTTTCAAGAATATTTTTTCCGTAACTTCTCCTAGCTTTGGAGAATATTCTCTTTCACTTAAGGGAGTTATTTCCATGATCCTATCTTCAAATATGTAAACTTGATTCTCAATAGAGGTTTTGTCGGGATATCCGGCCGTCTACCATCGCTGGGGATATACTTGAGCTTTACTCTCTTATTGGACTTTATCTCAATAAAGTAGTATTTGATCTCAATGTGTCAATTTCATGAAACATTGGATGTTCAAATAATCTTATGCAACTTTGATTATCACAACATATTATATTTCCATTCGAGTCCTGGACAAATAAATCGGAGACTAATTCTTTAGCCATACCGGGCTCGGGTGTACGCTTCAATAAGCCGCTATATACTCTTCTTCTTTCTCTCACAGATCAGTGCATGTACTTCTCGCTTTCCATCACCAAGATATCATATAGTGGAGCCTATGTTGAAACACATACAAGTACTTTTCTCTCTTCCGTGACTTCCCCGCCTAATCGTAGTCCGTGAATCAATGAAGTTGTATATCACTGTATGTGGTATATCTTAGGCCATAATTTATTGTCCCACAAATACATCTTAAGACATGCTTTGCTATATTCATCGCTCTTTAGTTCAGGTTCCATCAGACGGGACTTGTGAATGTATTTACAACAAAGCAAATATTTATTGAGTATTTACTAAATACATCAATGATCCAATTAATTATCGATATAGAGACAATAACTGGATCTAACTGACTTAATTTTCTTTTATATCCAAGATTCAGGAGGTCCAAGGACCATGTACCCATCATTCCAAACTTTGAAGGATCTTTATTATGCATTCTCTTGTCCAAGGAATACTTCACCATGCTTCGCCATACTTCTAGTCCTAAGTAATAATGATGAGACTCCATATCTTTCATAATAAATTGGTTAATTCCTTCTTGCACTATATGATTAGATATTCTTCAATTGCTATGAATAGATCATCAATATATAATAGTAGAATCACAAAAAGTATCCACGACTTTAATAATGGTTTGATCTACATGACTCCTTGGAGAAACCAAGTCTTGTTAGATAGCTTTCCATTCTCATGCATTCAAACCCTAGAGCTTGCTTTGAGTCCATAGAGATTTCTTCAATATGAAAACAAAACATTCATTTTCTGACAACAAGAATCCTTCAGGTTGTTCAATATACACTTCTTCTTCAATATTCCTTGGAGAAAGGCTATCTAACATCTATTTGGTGTAGATTCCATCCCATGAAGTGGCATGAGATATGATTTCTCTGATGGAGGTATACTCACACTGAGCAAGGTTTCATTTTCATAATCTTCTCCCTCCTTCCTGGGAGAACCCTTCCCGGCCATGAATCTTGTCTTGTATTTATCCACACTTCCGCCTATTGCATGTTTGATCTTGTATACCCATTTGAGGTTACCACTGATTTTTCAGTCCTGGGTACAATTTCCCATACTTCATTTTTCATAATGGACTGGATGTTCTTATGCCATAGCTTCTTTACATTGTCCCTTTGGACTACTTTGAATGTAGTAGGTTCTTCATCTAGAAGCTTTGTCATGTATGCTGCATAACTTGAGAGAATCTTTTTCGGTCTTTTCCCGGATGTTCCTTCTGGAACCTTGATTCTTTTTTGCGTCTTGTAATGTGGCTTCAGGACAAGCTGGTCGTTTCTTATTCTTTGGTATGATATCTGAATCAATGTTTTCTCATGGTTCCATAGGATGATCGTGCTGGATTCTTTTCAAGTATTTCGCCTGTTTTCATTTGTTCTTCAATTTCTTCTTCTTTCTATAGTTTCTTCAATATATTTTCTAAAGGCCATTCTTTCATTAACGCTACGTCAAGCATTTGTATTTTGTGCTATTCTCGAATATATATTCTTATAGGCTTTGGATGAATCACTATATCCCACAAATATCCCTCTTCTTCTTTCCTCAGGGAGTGGGTTCTAGTTTATTCCTTTATCTTTGGAATATGAGAGTAAACTGACATCCAAATATTCTTAGATTTTCTACGCTAGGTTTCACCGGGAGAATGCTTCTTCCCGTGTCATGTCCTTCAATATACGATGAGGGCTTCGGTTCTGTACATATATTGCCGTCATTTCTTACTTCTTCCCATAGAAACATGTATAGATCTTGATCATTCAATAAATCTTTTACCGAAGCCTCGAGCATAGATCTGTTTCTTTCTTTCTGCTACACTGCTTTGTTGAGGATTATGAGGAATAATTAGCTCCCTCCTAATCCCCTGATTTGCACGCAACGAACTCTGAGGTGTATTCTCCATTATCCGTTTCCACCGTCTTGCTCTTCTTGTTTGTAAGGTTTTCTATTTTTGCCTTGAATTCTTGAACTCTACTGAATACTTCATCTTTGATTTCAGTAGGTACAACCAATGCCTTTCTTGGAATAGTCATCTAAAGGTTATGTAGTAAATATATCCTCCTAGAGATATGAATGGAATTGGTCCACAAACATTTGAGTGTATTAGATCTAAGGTTTCCTTAAATCAGTTGTTGTTGCTGGGGAATGGTTTCTTGATATTCTTCCCAAGTACATCCTTTGAAAATTCCTTTGTGTGTGGATTTAAATTCTGGTATTCCTTCAAACCATTTTTCCTCGAGGAAAGGTAATGCTTGATAATTGATATGAGCGTATCTTCTATGCCAAAGTTCATTAGGTTTGACTTCACATGTACTAGAGCTTCTTCATTTCATTCTAGTAGGCTATATAGATTTCCTTCTCACGCCTTCCTTAACAACCCTGTGCATCTTCTATACTAGAATTTTATGCCATGATAACACCTTTCCATCCATGAAGGCTATTCTCGCTCCTTTGTCTTCTAAACATGATATTGATATAAGATTATTTTCTAAACTATGTACATATAAAACATTTCTTAAGGAACATGATTACCTCATTCCAACTTGATGGAGGCTTGTCCAAACTCTTCGACGGGGTAAGTGCTTTGTCTCTGCTCCACTTTGTACGATGCATTTCTCTCATTTAGATTTGAGAGTCTATCTTGATCTCCCATCATGTGCCCGAAAGATCCACTGCCGACATTCACATATCGCCTTCAATTGTCCCGATAAGTACCGAGTAGTGTAAGAGACTCCATTGTTTCACATATGTCTTTGGTTGACTGTAATTGGTCATGCCTTGATCCAAACTTCAACTTCGGCCATTTCTCTCTTCTAAGAGATTCAAGAGATGCAATTAGTTAGGGAACATATAAATATCTTCTCTTTGTGTGAGATTCTCCATCACAAGGTGCCGAATAAGAGATTTAGGGTTTGTGCAACTGCTCCCGCTAGTAACCCTAGTAGCAGTAATGTTTGGATGTCGGCTTCCCGCTAGTAACCCTAGAGATAGTTCCTTAACAAGCTCAATGTCTAGCAACTATGTTTCCTTCCAAAGATGTTAGGTCAGACCAAGGGGTGTGGGCCCATAACCTATTAGGAATAAAGAGATGTGCTCATTTTACCATCGACATACCTCACCCAACCATAGGTCAAGCCACCCTCCGAGCACCTTGACCTTGACCCAGAAGAGAGTCTTCAGAAACTACTAGCCAAGAGAGGCTAATGTACCCAAGCAAGAAATAGAAACTAAGTTGAATAGATAATCCCACCCAAAAGCCAGCGCACCTCTTTCCAAGCTCTCCCAAAAACTTGCTAATTAAACTCAGAATTGCCTCAGAATTCTAATTTCTCTCAAGAATCACGAGATGATGAATAATGAGAACTGCATCCTATATTTATAGTGAACCGCAAAGCTAATTGGGGCCGAATTCTCCTTCCGGGTATCAATAAATTCATTTTAAATGTATTTATTCAGTCAAATTTTGTCTAGGGTTTCTTTTAATTCTTTGCTTCCTTTCTGAGGATTCTAGTCTCACCATAGGTCACAATAGAGGTTCATACCTCCCCAAGCTACCATAATATTAACAGTGGGATGTAATTGGTTATGATTTGGATCCCATATATGACATTGAAAAGTCATTTCCAAGTGTTTCTTTACAATTATCACAACAGGTTACTTCCTTGACCGCTGGCAACAAGGAGATGAGATTTACCCATACTTTCAAACACTCAAGGAATACCTAGTACCTTGTTTTCATGATGAATTTCAGTATTCCCTTGAGGATTCTGAGGATGAGTACTCCTATGAGCACTTGGATTATTTCCATGAATATTTCATTATCAACCACCATTGTGCTCAGTCTCTTCATAGGAGTAAGGACCTTATTTTCTTAAAGAAGGATCCTTGCCACTACTCTCCCCAACCACCTTCTCGACATTATCTTACTTTGTTGTGTCTCTAGAGGTGTAGTTGGGAAGCATGTCTTTGATTTTGAGTTTCTAGGGAAAACCCTAGAGTCCAAGGGGTTGGTTGAATACTACAAGTTTGAGTCCATTATCTCAGTTTTACGACTTTCCCTTGAAAGTTTTCCAGTCTTCTATTAGATCCTTGTCGATCCCTTCCAGGGATTTGGATTTTGGGAATGTCCTAGGTAGCCAACTTGGGTGCACTTTGAGTCGGTCCTTTGAACCTTTGACTTTTCATGATCCTTCCTAAAGTGGATTGAGCACTTTCAATGTAGATTGACTTGGCATGATTTTATCCTCCCCACCCACCGTCATGAGTTAGAATTTATGGTTTCCGATGATATGATACACTTTCTAATCGATGTTATTTTTGTTCTTAAGTCATCATTTGCTCCCGTCATATTAACACCTTTTCATCTTGCTTCCCGCCATCCATCCCATTGTAAATTGGCTACAATAATTCTAAGTGTTTCATCTTGTCTTGTGGGAATAAGCGGCTAAAGGCCTAGAAGGTAAAATCAAGCAGGTAAAAGATAAAGCCTAAAATAAACTCGATATGTTTCGCTTGTGGATCCTGAGAAAGAAAAAAAAGGCTTCTTAGCAAGAAACAAGAGGGACCCATAAAATAATAAAACAAGACCTAGCTCGTGATGATGGGGGTCTTATCATCCAACTCAAGGGTCAGTCCATGGGTACCTAATGGTATGAAACTACTAGAAATTGGTTACCACACTAGGGTAAAGTTCTGGTTGCATGGCTACAGGCTCTCATCACTTAGCCAACCTTCACATCCTGAAAGTGCCATAGGTAACATTACACACTGTCACCATGCCGTAATGCTGTCCCTAATGTCTCTGAAAGAAAAATCAATAAAGAAATAAGAATAAAATGGCATGAATGGGTTGGAAACATTTGCATCTAGGACATGTGCAACTCGCCTTGTACAAAGGCACCCACAGTAAGCCCTGCATTTCCTTCTTTCTCACTTCACTGCGCCTATTGTCAGGACATCCATTATCCACTTCACCCATTTACATGACTTGATTTAATCTCTTTCTCGAAACATCCCTTTCCAAAGGGACACTAGCTCAATAAGACGCCCTGTCCCCTGCTCAAAACTTGTATTGTAGATTTGTATAATGTCTTTGAGCACTTGACTCGTGTAAAAGAGGTTTCATGCACATGTTTAATAATATTGATGATGAGATGTGATTGACATTGCCAAGCATGATCCCCGTGGACTTATGAGCCCATGATGATTCGCTGATGTGTAGGATCGTGCCTGATGGACAAGTACCACATATGATAGGTACACATGGGGAGATGATTATTCAGACCTCCATACAAAGCATCACCAGATGGATGCTGAGACCCCTGCAAGGAGCAGAGACATGACAAAGGTTTACATCTGAGAAGAGAGGATGTCCCACTAAAGGAACTCCCCATGTAGCCTTACCTAGGGGTTGTGCCTATTCATTGAACGCTGGCCTTAAGGTCTAGGATGTCACCCAAGATGTTCATGACATCATACAACTTCATGGACATTTTGGGGAGACAGTTTGACACGGTATGTGTTGGAGAAGCCCAAGGAGGGCTAACGCTTTGCTCCATGAGGATGCATTTTCCCTAGAAAGGGATAAAATCACCCTAGAAGGGGAATAATGTCTTGATTTTGCCTGATTAGGGTTTTAATTTATGACAATTAATGTAAAACACATTATTTGGTATTTTGGCCTTGTTTCCAGTCTTTTAATGACCTAAAATTTAATTAAGGTCATTACCATCAGATAAATTGATGGTTTTACATCTCATCTTTTGATCATATTACTCCACTCATTAGTGAGGTCTGAAATTTGTGCCCCTATCTTAGGGTTTTGGATGAAATTGTGAGCCGCACTTGTTGAAGGAAGAGATTTTCATTATTTTCCCATTTCTTCTGGGTGGAAGGTTTGCAACTAGGTTTTTCTACTCTTGAATGCATGGTTTATGTAAGGGAATTTCTACAACACTTCTTTGATTGAATGGTTATGGCTTTGTTTACTTGCATTTGTTATTATAATTTGCTGAATCAAACCTCAGGTGAAAATCATTAGTTAATGTCCTTGTCTCACATGTCCCTACCAAGTTAAGAGATATTTTGATTTTGTTGAAGTAAGATAGAGCCTCATGACACAACACTCTATCTCTACTCTTCATTTAAGCCAGCTAGCCGTTTTTCCTTGTTATTGATCTAAGAAGGAGGAAGACGCATCAAAGCCTAGGGTTTCTACATCTTGATGAGCCACTTTCCCCTATAGGTTTGTTTGATTAAAGCCTTGACTTAGAAACACTTCACCTTCTAAATCTCTCGTCTTTATCCCTATAAATCCTTGCTTAAGCTAGCCAATTTCATCTTGCCAATAAGCTAAAGAAGGAGGATAAATAACTAAGGCCTAGGGTTTCTACACCCAAGTGAGCCTCTCTCCCATAGTGCTTCATTGCTGAGGCCTTCTATAGCAACACCCTCAACATCCAACCATCTGTCTCTAGTCTTTTTCATTACTTCATTTGGTCCTTCAACGTTTGCGGCTTCTTTGACTCCATTAGCCCTAGTAGCACACTGGTCTAACACCTCTTGTATTGAGTAACCTGATCACAAACAAACTTCTAAAACTTTGAACAAACTCTATCTCTTACTAACCCTAGCCTAGACTAACCTACTAACCCTATTAAGCCTCGACACCTTCTTAAGCTATAAACACCTTTGTGCAACATTCATTTTACCTTTAAAAATGATTGAATGATTGGTTAAGGCATTCTTTCTAAAGTGTTGATATTGTCACATTGAATGCCAAAGTTTCTTAAGCATTTGGTCATGTATGATATTGTAATCATTGCTATTGTGTAAACATTGATTTACTTCACAATATTATTGCTCAATTGCTTATTATCAGAAAATCATTGATTATATGTGAAGGACTAACCATCAAGTAAGCTTGCACATGTATACTTTTTTTGTTGCTTTGTTCCAAGAAGGTACACTTCCTGGTTATCTTTATCTTTATTGTCTATTAAGCCATACTTTATGATCAGTGGCGACATGTGAGGGGGGAATATTTACCTAGCCATAAGCCTTTTCCTTCAAAACTCCAAAGTCACCAAGGATGTCTCCCTAGGGCCTCACTCTCCTAAACAAGTAAAGAACCTTCCCATTGAGGGTGACATTATGGGATTAGACATTTTTTATGCCAATTTAACCTCCTTTCATCCATCTATTATCTTGACTACAAGCTGTGCGATAACAAAGTCCATTTGTACGTGGCATTGTTTCCGTGGAGGTTATGCCTACATGGGAGGATGTGGGATGAATTCGCCCAAGAGGATTTGTGATTTGGCACGGGCTTCTCGGATAACATCAATAATGAGGTCACCTGTGTGTTGAAGACCTTTCTTGGACAAAGGTTAGCTGAGACCAATCGTGGAGGTCGAAAGGGTCCCAAGTTTGGGGCCCCACCTGCAGGGAGGAGAGAGAAACAATAGCACTGGGAAGAAGAGAGACATGAGAAAAGTGAGAGATTTTTTGTTTGTAGGGATATGGGTCACTATGAAAGACATTGTCCCAAGAAGAAGAAGAAGCAAGGATGTGTTAATGAGACAATAGAGGAGATAGAGTTCAAGGATAAGTTTGCGAGAGAGTGCATTTGTGACTACCTTGTCTACTATTACACCATCCAACACTAGATGGGGAGACGAGTTGATGAGGACCGACCACTCACAACAATGATCTCGTGAGGGAGATGACCTGAGTGTCCCTGACATCTTCAGAGGGTGACTGTCCTCTCAATATAACTACAGCTTTAACATCCATAGATAGAGTTGGTGCTATAGCTTCAAAGTATCATAGGTTGATGAGGAGGAGAAGCATGGTACCACAGAGGCTTGAGACTCACTTAGTTTCTGAGATGGGCAGATCAGTTTTTGGATCCACTTCGGGTGGATGTTACTTGGCGAGGGGTCAAGTTGATGACTCTTTGTGAGATACCAAGAGGGGAGACTCTGGTGAGAGGACAAGAGTAGGTGGAAACCTTGGTGGGAGACCAAGGTGGAGATATTTGGTGTGATACTGAGATCTAGGTGATATTGGATAGATGGAGTGTAAGTTCCATTTATAGATCACACAGATTGAGAATATCTATGACATAGTCCACTTTCAATGATCGTATAAAACCATACTCACCGAGCACATGCCGTAGCAAGAAACCATGTCCATTGCAAGGACGGATTGGTGGTGACAAGCACTTCAAGAAGAGGGAGTGTTGGGATTTGGGCACCTTGGAAAGTGGTCCCCATGTGATTATGAGTCTCTAAACACAAAGAGGAAGACTATTAGTCTTGTACTTTTTATGATTCTAATTTCACTTCTGACTTAGGAGACGGTCGGGAAAAGTGAACATGTCACTTGTCATATGACAATTAATTCACAATGTGGGTGAATTAATAGATTACAAAGAACTAAGGAAATTGGGTTTCCTTAGTGAGATTTTGGATGATATCTCACCTATTGATTAGACTTGGCTATATTGGATATAGGACATTGATCTATTAGGGCTTGGAAAAAAGAGGCTAAAGTGAGGGTTTAATGCATTTTGAGATTCATCTCTTCACTTGTGAGTTTTGAGAAGAGGAGGGCACACTTCCCAAGGAGAGGAGGAGAGAACACTTGCATGAGATATTGAGGAGGAAGATCTTGTTGGGTTGAGATTGCATGAAGAGGTTATCCATGGAGGCTTAACATTCATTTCCTTGGAGGGTTCATGCTACATAGAGAGGAGTGTATTTTCTAGAGGATGGCACACATTCCAAGGAGGAGGAGGCTTCATTCACTGCTTTGATTCACTTGGAGGAGGAGGAGGAGCATGAGGATGAGGTCACTTGCATTGGGAGAGGAGAGATAGGGAACATGCTTCCATGGAGAGAGACATCCATATTAGGTCTCTGTTATTTGATGGTGATCAAGCATTTGGTTAGGAGGAGGGCTTACACTGGGAGGGATGCACAACTACCCTGTAGGAGAGTTTCACTTGAGGAATCGAGTTCTCGGGCCAGCTGGAGAGGCACAATAGAGGCACATATTTATGTGGAGGTTTTTATTTATTGGGTCAAAGAGGAAGGAGGGTTCTTCACTTCAGTGGATAGAGAACAAAGGGAGAGGGTGCACCAGTTTGGGCACTTCTTCTCTCGATCTTGCGTCAAGGTTTGTGAGGAGCTTGTTATGTATACAGTTTCCTTTGTATTGTATTACTTGTTATATATCATCCTTTAATCATCATTATATAAACATATATCCCAACCTGGTTTTCTCCTCGGGTTTTTTTATCTGCAGTCATGTTGACTAAAAAATATTCCGTGTCAAATTTATGCATGCTTAGAAGTGTAGATCAACATTTTAAAGTTAGAATATATAGAGGTAGTGTTATGTGTTTTGGTGTATACTTCATGTTCTAACATTGAGTAAATAAAACACTTTCAAGGGAACCTCAAAAGAACACTTTTAACCATCAAAATATTGGAGTGAAGTTGGTGGATCAAGTCATCCTAAAACAATAAGAGAAGATAACCACATAGTTGAAACTTATTTCATACTATGTCAAGGATAGACCTTAGATGGCAACCTCATGTGACCTCAGAAAATCTACAAGGTAT
>SNQJ01S0268661.1:0-11817 GCA_010110895.2 Picea sitchensis
TTATCATGAATCAAATCCATTCCATGATTCAGACGTATTTGCACAGGCTTAATGAGAACCTTGTTTTTACAAAAACATAGTCGTTCTTTCCAAATTAAATTAAACAGAGTGGTATTCCCGATTTGGAAAATCATCTGACACAACATATCGTAACAACTCACTGAAATCGTTTACCAATCACAACACATGAATCATAACAAGATCGAATCCAAACATAATTGCACTCTAAATTAAGCATGAAAACTTCCTGTTCAGAGTGGATACAAAACGAATTGAATTGAAAACAAACCATTAATTTCATTACTTCAATCATACAAACTTAGCAAATCAAATCCAAACGGATGATGGGAACTCCCAGAAATGGCCTGCAAGCATCTACTCCTCAACAACTTCCCTGCATAAAAATGGATTTGGCTTGGCTTTGCTTCAACATAACTCTGATCTAGCTGTCCTCCATAGCCTCAAACATGCCTATTTTATATAGATCTGAAGTTGGTTATCCATCCCCAACTTCCTCCCAAAATCTGGGCTCCAAAAAGGCCCAATATCCCCCAATAATGGGAAAATCCCACTATTACAAGCCAAAATCAAATAAAAATACCAAAAACCATATTATAAAACCCACTTTATGTTAATTATAGGGCTTATCCCCCTATGATTGGCGTTCACCCCTTCAAATAAGGTCATATGGATAAATAGGTGGTCAAGCGCCAGCCCAAAGGGTTGTGCGCTGGCCCCTTTCTCGAAAAACTAGGTCATGTGGAAAGAAATAATGGGACTGAGTCCCCTACTCTGCGTGCTGGCCTAAACATCATATCCCGAGTCATATGCACATGGGATAAAACCGTGGCTGGTGTTTAAACTTATGGAACCCTTTTTTGTGGATGGTACATGGCCCCACGCTCTTATGCCTTGTTGTTATATGCACAAAACGAAATCCTTTACCAATCACAACATGAATTATAACAAGATCAATCCAAATCATAATCGTACTCTAAATTGAGCATGAAAACTTCCTGTTTGGAGTGGATAAAAACGAATTGAATTGAAAACAAACCATTAATTTCATTACTTCAATCAAACAAACTTAACAAATCAAATCCAAAACGGATGATGGAACTCCTGCAATGGTCTCAAAGCATCTACCTCAAATAACTTCCCTCAAGATAAAACATTTGGCTTTTGCTTATGAGCCAAAGATACCGATCTAGCTATCCTCCATAGCCTCAAACATGCCTACGAGATAGATCTGAAGTTGGTTATCCATCCCAACTTCTTCCTATGTAACTGGCTCCAAAAGCTCCAAATATCCCAATAATGGGAAAAATCCCACTATTACAAGCCAAAATCAAATAAAAATACCAAAAACCATATTATAAAACCCACTTTATGTTAATTATAGGTCTTATCCCATGATTGGCATTCACCCTTCAAATACAAGGTCATATGATAACAGGGTTTCACAAATTTCAAAGCACAGGCTACCGCCCTCTTCTAAAAAAAACTAGGTCATGTGGAAAGAAATAATGGGACTGAGTCCCCTACTCTGCGTGCTGGCCTAAACATCATATCCCGAGTCATATGCACATGGGATAAAACCGTGGCTGGTGGTTAAACTTATGGCACCCTTTTTTGTGGATGGTACATGGCCCCACGCTCTTATGCCTTGTTGTTATATGCACAAATAAAATGTGCATTGGGGCTTAGCCCCAACTCCTCTTCGGCTATCCAAAAATAAATAGATACTTTAATTTAATTAAATGTGGTTTTATATAACAAGAAATACTTTGACGCATTGGTGGTTGGTCCATTCCCAAAACTTTTCTCTACCAAAAGGTCATGTGGTCGAAGCTCATGAGATACAAAACGTTTTCCCAGTTAGTCATTGAGGGGATGGAAAGTGGCACCCTTTCATTGGTCCATGAAGTGCCACATGTCAATGTTGGACTAGTCCACAATGTGCCACTTGTCCACACCGCATTGATCCCCTCACACGCTCTAGTCAAATTGCTGTCGAGATGTCACATGTCATTATGTTGATTTCATCATGGTGATGTCATGTTGATGTCAAAATTGACTTTTTCCAGCTTTGATTGTTGACTTTTAGTTGTTTGGGAAAACAGTCAAAGTATGATAACTCTGGGACAAGGGAGTCTGCTTTGAGAAAGTAAATATATGGCCGACCGCAAGACGTAAGAGGCTACCAATGGAATTGTTTTCTATCTTATCTTAAGAATTTCATTTATCCTTTTTGGACCTCGAAGCCTCGATCCGATTCTAGATCACACCTCAAGAAAGGACCTTTTGGTCCTCAAAAAGGTTATTGACTAGTCAACAAGTTCGGGATAGGCCAACCGACTTGCTCTCTGTCAACTTCATCCGTGCACCGTCTTCCACTAAGATCAATCAGAATATCAATCATGACAACTGCCATCATATTGTTAGCCATTTGAACCATGTTACATCTTATTGAAGCCACTATCATCCATGTAGACAACATTACTAATGATAGAATAAAAAGTATGATTGCAAATGAGCCGATATACTTCTAATATTTGCACGACATGAGCTTCTATCTAGCTAACTTATGGACAGATTTTCCATCCAACAATCATTTATTGTTCTTGTTTAAGATCAATTACTTCATTTGGAACAATTATTGGTTTGTTGTTTACTTGCACTACCTTCTTAATTGTCTCATTGAAGTGTTTTATTTGCCTTTAACATGATGAGCATGAACCATATAATATTGACTCCATGGTTAATTGATATTGATTCTTTGTCTCATAGAATATTGCCTTACTAACACTGTATAGCATGGACTACCTGTAAGACCATTCCACAATCACTTAATGGAACTATATCACATGTTACCTTGTCCACATATCACTGATCTAGGTGGATATCGCGGCCACCCACCTTTTCCTAATCGCTCAAAACTGCTTTTCCGCAATTTTGGCAATTTACTATTTAGTGTGTTTTAACTTCCAGGGCCATTCCGAGGGCCTAAATGAAGGTTTTTCAAGATCGAGATCAATGATATCCTAAGGCATCAGTTCCCCCAAATGAATCTCCTCAATGATACATTTCAAACAAGCTATCACACGCTGTCTTAAAACAAAGATCGATGTAAAAGCATGACCCCTCGAAGTTGATGTACCACTTACCCAAAACGGGGCC
The DNA here is from genome assembly GCA_010110895.2 of Picea sitchensis. Lineage (NCBI taxonomy): Eukaryota > Viridiplantae > Streptophyta > Pinopsida > Pinales > Pinaceae > Picea > Picea sitchensis. The sequence continues at coordinate 3,181 of SNQJ01S0268661.1, forward strand.
CACATGAATTTTGGAAGTTTCCATCTCCCTGGTTAGGTTTTTTGACACGTATAGATTCCTTTTTCATTCCCCGCTTTTATTGTAAAAATGCCTTCGGAGTCTCATTGTAACCATCTTCTCAAGGATGCGAGTAACGGCCACATCTCTTCGTAGATGTTGCCACCATTCTAGCGAAGTCTTTCACTCCATTTTTACGTACCAGACATTTCTTTCATTAATAGAAATCGTATTATTGTATCTCTATGTTTTATGGGTTTCATCTCCATATTTTTCTGCTATATTACTCAGATATACACCTATATCTCCGTGGCATTTTATTATATCTCCTCGCCTTCATTTCGGGTCGTAAAATAATCTGGATCAAGAATGTAGTAGGTCATTTGATCATTTTTTAGTGCATGTCTCCAACGAGTTCAGAGTATAGAAAGTTATCCGGTTTGTCTCTCTTTGAAGACAATCACTTTGCACACCCAAGAAACCCTCAATGGTGGAAGAAAGAAAACGATGATGTGACGATCCTATCGGCCTCATGGTTTCGTGAGCAAGCTCACGCCGACAGCATTGCATCTAAATGATGGAGAATTTTTCCTATCCTTCAATGCTCACCATTAGCATCAGGCGCATCTTCATCGATTGGCCACTTTGGAGGCACCTTTCAAGGTACATGTTAATTTTGATATTCCCATATTTGAAGGTCAACTAGATGCAGATGCCCTGGGATAAATGGTTAAATCATAGAAGGTTATTTCCGTCTAGCATAATTTTTTTTGCCAAGGAAAAGATCACCTTCGTGACTCTTAAGGCTCTCCCTCATGTAAAACATTGGTGGAAATCCATCGAGCATGGTTCCACGTGAGGAGTTTGGAATATATTGAGCCAAGCCCACTTGGGATTTTTTGTGATGCTGTAGAAAGGAACAAGATTACCCTATTGGCACCAGGAGAACAATACATGAGATGGACCACCGCAAAGAAGAGGGCCACATAGCATGGAGTTCACCAATACCTTCCATACCTTGCACACCAACCTAGGTATCAAAGATCTAATGACATTTTGGTTCTCAAATAATTGCGGGGCTCTACACACAGACATATCCAAATTGAAATGGATTTTTCAGACATCTCAACACTCGGTGTTACCATCAATATGTCATAAAATCGAGCAAACATTTACACCATAAAACCGTGGAGTTCGGTCCGCGAATCCACAAAACCAAAAGTATGACAAAGACAACCCTAACAAACGCCTCAAAACCAACGCCACAGCAGAAAAGAAGGGTCACGGAAGACAAAGAAGGACACCGAAAATGGTGTGATTTCCACAAAATCCCCCTCGGGCACAACACGTATGAATGTCGCTCAAAATAGGGGTCATTGGTATTCCAGGATCAAAGACAAGTGAGATTAACCTCATTCGAATCTTGATTTTGAAATACCGGTAAAAGACAGACATCAATCTTAATTCCATCAGGCTATTGTCATGACCGTTAAAGACCAACCAGAAGAACTACCAGATCCAAGAGGGGGAGCACTCTTTTCATTCACGATGTGGGTGAAGGGGACTCACTACATTTTACATAGCGGAATTTAGAAGAACATCATCTCAACAGAGGTCATCAAACGCTTGGGATTGTCGGACAACACCACACCCGCAACCACATACACATCGGGTGGCTTCACAAGGATGTGAGATCTTTCTGCGGTCGGCCAGCAAAGGTCGACATCATACAACATCCAACCTTCAAGGATGAGGTATTGCGGATGTTTCCATTGTATGTCTGTGATGTTCTCTGGGTCAACCATATATGTGGAAACACCATGCTATCTATGAGTCTCTACCTCAGAAAAGTGCCATTTTTACTCTGGGGGTCATCTCTATAAGATACCGTAGGTAGGGTTCAATCAATGCCCACCTAAACAAAGGCCGTGCAGCAAGGTAGTATTTCATACTAAAAATTCATCTTCCACAACTGTTCAAAAGGGGAACAAAGACATCAGAACCACCACGTACCAAGCACCACCTTCTATCCAAATGTATGAAGGTCGGCTGTCAGTAAACAAAGAACAAGGATTCCTTTCTACACACCATTCCATGTAGCCAGATCAAGTTAAAAAGTTCCAACCTTTCCAACCACAAAGTTCGGTGACGCATCTTCAATAAACCAAGCAACATGGGACTGTTCCAACAAGGCAAGCATCTCTTCAAGATGCAGATTCAATAAATACTTTTCCTTTCCCCGAGAACTCAACGCACGGAGAAAAATTGATTCCTTAAGGAGGGAGGATTGATCCGTGGATATCGGTGGCCACCCACCTTTTCCGGACCGGCTCAAACTATTTTCCTCGCAATTTGGCAACTTATTATTTCTTAGTAGGTTTTAACTTCCGGGCCATTTTGAGGGCCTAAATGAAGAAGTTCTTTCGAGATCAAAGTTCAATTATAGATGAAGGCATAATTAAGCCCCCCAAAATTAATCTCCTCGATGATACTCTTCCAACGAAGCTATCACACGCCTAAAACGGAGATCCTATGAAAAAGTGCCACGCACTCTGCAGTTGATGTACCACTTACCCAAAATAAATACATGACTTTTAAGGCTTCATCTCCCAGTGGTTAGGTTTTGGATGTATAGGAATTTTGGCATTCTGCGTTTATTGTAAAAATGCCTTCGCAGCCTCATTGTAAATCCATATTCTTTAATGCAGTAGCCGTCATATCTCTTCTCGTAGATAAGCTACCACCATTCTAGCGATTTTTTCACTCTGTATTTTTACAGTCACAACACATTTCTTTCATTAATAGAAATCGTATTATCAGATTCTCCAGGTTATGGTTGTATCTCCGACATTTTTCATATATTACCGATATAATATATCTCTCGCATTTCTTTTTATTATATCTCCTCATTTTGTACCTCCAAAATAATCTGGATCACATACTTAGATGAAATTGCAAATTGATCGCGGCATTGTTTTGTTATGCATTTGATGATGATTGCTTATACATTTAAGTGTGTAAGTCTTATGATGTAATTGTGTTTTTAACTACATAATTTCTGTTCAAATTCTTTTCCCCTGAGATTAGATTAGCTTTAGATCCATCAAGCCGATTAATGTGTTTATCTTAGTGTGTCGCATGATGCCTCTTATATGAAACAAGTTACTTTACAATCAATTCTTCACCCACGCATCACATACCAACTAATGAGACCTTTAGATTCATCACTTAATCTGATCCCAAGTCACTTGGTCTTGCTGTCGCGGCTAATTATTTTGCGTTCCCTTCTTTCCTTGGAACCACTTTGGCCTCTTTCTTGGATGTAACTGCCAACATCTTTCATCATCATGTCCCTTTCTTGCAATTCTTGCAAGAGGGCTTCTATTCCATTCTTTCCAATCGACGAATGTCTTTGCCATGCCATTTCCTCTTGTCCTCTTTCCTTGAAGATGATGATTCCCCTAATACACCTACTTTCACTGTCTCAAATGTATGTCGCTTGAATAGAAACCCCACAAGGTTAGTGGGTCCAAACATGAATACAATATTTCTAATATGTGAACCTCCCATATACTTCATAAGGGTTTCTTGTATGCAAGGATATCTAACATCAATTCCATTTTTCGAAGTTTCATCCAGATACCTTTTGCACCGCTTGTCATTTTCTTAATTTTAAAGATTGTCATTCAATTAATGCTTTTCTTTATAGCCCAAAGGATAGAATTGTCTCCTAAGTGCGTAAATGAAGCTTTTCCATGATGGAAATACATTACCCACTTGTTGCGTTCTATTTTGCAACTTGTTTTGCCACCAAATGAGAGTTGTACCTCAACAAGAAGTCTCAAATATGCCAACTTGATTTGTGTGGGCTCATCCTTGATATGTTGCACAATGCAACAAACGGCCCATCCGCCTAATTCCAATTTTCAAGTCTCTCTGCATTAACTTCACCATCATATATGTAAGCAACTCCAAATTTAACATCAATTTTTAACAATGACATTTCATTCTTATGTTTATGAACATGTTTCTTTTGCATTAGATTTAGAACTTGGAACTTCAATAAGAAGGAGGTGATGATGAGGTGAAGGAGGAATCTAAGGAGGATACTCTCCTCTTTTCACTTTTTCCCTTTGAATATTTCCCAAGAACTCCGGGTTCTTTTCTATTCCAAGTAATCCTTGTACAAAACTTTCACAATTACTTCCCACATAGCAAGGAAAGTTTTTGAAACTCTTTCTCATCAAAAGAAAGTCCTTCTTTCGATGCCATATTCTCTCTATGAGAATATCTATTTCTCAATCCAATTAATTGATTCTCTTCAACAATATCAACTTCACTTTATTGTCAGAAGCTTTTCCCCTGTTAACATGCAAAACTCAAATCCAAACGCCGAACTAGATTTGATACCACTTGATCCAAAAAGATCTTTAATGACTGTGGGTTGAGTTATTTATTGCATGTGTTAATTAACCATTTATGAAGTTTTGAATGAAAGAGGAATAATTTAATGAAGGATCATAGAAGCCATAAGACAATATATAGATCTGAACTCAAGCAATAAGAACAACAAACCATAACAAGAGTAGTGATAACGGAGTTCGCGCTTCAAAAATTGCCTTACGCTCGGGTCTTTTGTCCTCTGCTGGAGGAGGCTTTATTTCGCTCAAAGCTCAAAAACTATCAAAGAGTTCCATAAGGTTACAATACTTATCCGGTCAATTTCTTCCAAATCTCTAGAACCCAATGTAAGAAACCATTACACAAAATGGATGACGAGTTCTAAATGGCCCGCAAGTGTCTCCGCTTCCTCAACAACTTCCTCTTGCATAAAATACTTGGCTTCGCTGGTTTCGTATCAACTATGATCCTCGATGTCCTCCATAGCCTCTAAACATACCGGTTTATATAGATCCAGCTATTATCCATCCCCAACTTCCTCCAAAAATCAGTTCCAAAAGGCCCAATATCCCCCAATAATGGGAAAAATCCACTATTACAAGAGAAGAAGAAAATCAAATAAAAATCCCAAAAACCATATTATAAAACCAACTTTATGTTAATTATAGGGCTTAGCCCCCTCTGATTGGCACGTTCCCCTTCAAATAAGGTCATATGGATAAATAGATGGCCAAGCGCCAGCCCAAAGAGTTGTGTGTGCTGGCCCCTTTCCCGAAAAACTAGGTCATGTGGCAAGAAATAATGGGACCGAGTCCGCTACTCTGCACATTGGCCTAAACATCATAGCCTGAGTCATATGTGCATGGAATAAAACCATGGATGGTGGTTAAACTTATGGCACCCTTTTTTGTGGATGGTACATGGCCCCGTGCCCTTATGCCTTGTGGTTATATTCACAAATAAAACGTGGGGTCAGCTTTAACCCAAAGCCCCTTTCCGCCCTCCAGTACAAATAGATACACTTTAATTTAATTAAATGTGGTTTTATATAACAAGAAATAGTTTGGTGCATTGGTGGTTGGTCCATTCCCAAACATTTTCTCTACCAAAAAGTCATGTGGTCGAACCTCATGAGCTGAAAAACATTTGCCCAGTCAGTCATTGAGGGGATGGCACGTGGCACCCTTTCATTGGTCCATGAAGTGCCACATGTCAACGTTGGACTAGTCCATAATGTGCCACTTGTCCACACTGCATTGATCCCTATCACTACTCAGTCACCCTGTTGTCGAGATGCCACATGTCATTTTGTTGATGTCATCATGGTGATGTCATGCTGACGTCAGCATTGGATTTTTCCAGTTTGACTGTTGACTTTTTAGCTGTTTGGAAAAGTGGTAAGAGTATGATAATTCTCGCATATGGATCCCATTTGAGAAAGTGAATATATGTCCATAATTAGCACGACGAGGCGGTCACAATGGAATTGGTTTCATCTGATTCCGAGAACTTTCATTTTTGAGCCTTTTTTGGACCTGGAAGCCTCCTGGATCTGATTTTGGTTCACCATGCCTCAATCTGACTCTAGCACTCCCAGGCCCTTGAGAAATCTCATCTCAGTTTACGTGTCTACTCCTTGCATTTAATTATATGTATTTATGTCTCGATTCTCATGCTCGGCTGTACCGTCACACGCCCCCCTCCCTTCATTTGTGGGCAGACTCAACTTATAACCAAAAAGTGAGGTAGACTACACAAGGTAGTATGTTGGCCCAACAATGGTGGAGCTATAGTAAACGCGTTTACATAGGGGGAGGTCTCGGGGTCAATCCTGTAGGCCTCCCCTTTTGGGATGTTGTTATAACTTATATTATTATATATGTGAGTGGTATTTCACCAACTTTGGAGGTGGTTTCTATTTTTTGGAGGATTTCGTTTGGTCGCCAAATCTGGCAAGCCCGCCTTTTTTTTATTTTTGAAATTTGGCTCTCGGGTTCTCATTGGGAATTTGGCCACTGCCACGTGGAAGCCAACCATTGGGCCACTCCAACAACCTACACATTCACCTACCACATCGTCTTGACACGTTACCGTATGGTTGTACGGACTGCCATGTGGCACTTTTTCATTGGTCCACGGATTGATCTAAAAAGGCCAAAAATGAGTGACACGTGGAATCCTCTGATGTTTCCACATAACCATGTTGACATTAGCATGACACGTGTTTCCTCTTGCGTGTGCCACATACATTGTACGGATGCTAACGTCATCCATACTGATGTTGACATCAGCAGTACGGATGTTGACTCATCCCCTGTTTACTGGGTTATGTTGACCCAACTTTGACCGCGAATATATTTTTATTCGTAACTCTGTTTGACAAGACGTTTACGCCATTGGAAATCTTGCGATGCACTCTTCCTGATGATGGCACTTTCACTGAGTTTTGAGGACTTTGAATTTTTTCCCTTTCTCTGTCTGTTGAGGCCATTCTATGCTTCCTGAGTTGCTTCCACGAATTATGAGTTGTCCTTAGTCTTCTATGGATCCTTTTTGGATCATGCCTTCCCACTGAGAGCTTTTTAGACCACCAAAATCTTTCATCAATCAATAGATAAGTGAGGGAATATTTCCCTCACCTTTTCCTTCTCAATCCACTTTTCCTTGCTTGGATGTGTTCCCTTTAAACCTACTTGAAGAAGATAATCAACATCACCCCTACATGAAGTCCTTGTCCTTCTGTCGAGGATGATATCTTCCTTTAACTCATCCAAATAATCAGGAGAAAACTCATCAACTGAAGGTATTGAAACTTCCTCATCATGATCCATGATCATGGGAGGCTCAAAAAGTTTCAGGTTCTCTACATTTACAACTAATTAGATCTGCATATAAGGTGGGATATATAGATGAAAAGAATTGGTACCACTTTTCTCCAAAATAGTGAAGGGTCCATAACAAATGAGCTTGAGTTTATTTCCTTCACCCTTCAATCATTCCTTGTTGTTGTGAATTCATAACTAGTCTCCAACCTAGAACTAATGATCAACCCTGTGTTTTTCTTTCCGAGCTTTATATTGTGCTTGAATTTTCTCCAACTATTCTCTAACTACTTGGTGTACCTGTTGGATCCTCTGGATGAATGTGTGGGCTCTGTCTTCATTTATTTCTTCACTTGAATCGACATCTCTCCCATACATCAAGTCCAAAGGAAATTTAGGTAAGTACCCAAAACATGTCTCAAAAGGAGAACACTGAGTGGAGGAATGTAAGGCTCGGTTGTAAGCATGTTGTACATAGGGTATATATTCATCCCATAATTTGGGATGCTTGTTGCAATAGCCTCGAAGAAAAAGTACCATTGTTCGGTTAAAAACCTATGTCTGTTCGTCGGTCTATAGATGGAAAGCAGTGCTCCTCTTCAACTTGGTGTCCATCATTCTCCACAATCTTGTCCAAAAATCCCTAAGAAATCGAGTATCTTGATCCAATATAATGGATGTGGGTAACCCAAAGTGAACCCAAACATACAGAAAGAAGAGATTAGTAGTCTTCTCAGTAGTGATCTTCTTTTTACATGGAATTAAGATACACATCTTGTTGAACCTATTGTTATCACTGTAATTTCGTCTGCAAATGGTTACAAGAATCTAGCATCTTCAAACACCCATTAGTTCATCCATGGCCCAGAAGATGTATTTACAAAGGGCACAAAACTATACAACTGGTTACAAAATCAGCATGCGCTAAGGATACAAAGGTAGCGTGCGCACATGCGACAGTCAAATAATGCCAGAAAAGAGCATATGCACCCGATGCGCGATTGTGGACACAAAAATCTGTGCACACCTCAGAACAACACATTTATGATTTTGGTCGGCCTTCTACCCACTTTTGGTTCATCTCCCAAGTCGATTTGACACCCAAATCCGAGCTGAATCTGAGTGGGGGCTAGTCAAAGACCTAAGGGTTCCCTAAAGAGCCCCTTGTTCCCCCTAAAGAATGGTTGAATAATGCCTCAAAGATTTGCAATAAAATGAGGCCATGGGTGCACTATATTTTCAAGGAATTCATTTGTATTGTTATGCTGCCTATATTCTCTTGGAGAATCCTCTTTTCTCGTCAAGAGCATACAAGCACCATTTCATTTTAGCCATTCACATCACCTCTTGAGTGGATGGGCTTTGGATTTCTTCACCATTTCCTTTTAGTTTGTTACTTGTAAGAAGAGATCAATCA
>SNQJ01S0268662.1:0-10350 GCA_010110895.2 Picea sitchensis
TGGTTGATGCAAATTCTTTGTTCTCACTCTCTTGTTTCTCACTTCTATCATTTTTCTACAAACTGTGTATGTCATTTGCTATATAGATCTTATCCTTGCAGGTTCATTCACATTTACATATTATTCCTTGATTACTTAGTAAATGATTTTATATAGTACCATTGTGACACAAATTGTAACATAACCCAATTATCATAACATTCATAACTACTGTGCAATGATCATATAACAACATATCTAATTCTAGTTAGGCATAAAGAGAAAATTTATGATCAATCACATAAGAAGACAAGCATGAACGATAATTAATGTGGTTCACTCAACTTTGGGCTACGTCCACAACGACTGGCTTCTTTATTATGTTTTCTGTAATCATTCTAGGCTTGCGCACTATGCTTATAGTAGATATATCATTACATACTTCTCCATTCTTTCTAGTCACTTTGCAGTGCAAACCTCTCTCTGCAACTCTCCCTGAACCTTCATACATAGAATCTCTCTCATCCTCATTCTATTCTCAACAACAACAACAACTTCAACTGCAACCAACCAACCCCTATTCTACCTAACCCATTACATATTTATACATGGAATCTAGGGCTCAAAACCCTACTTTATTATCCCTGAAACCCAATTACAACTCATTCTGACTCATTACAACTTGTGTTGACTCATTGTTTGGTTGTGATTTTCCTACTTTTGCGTCTTCATGTTTCTTTTGTATTCCTGACTGCTATTCTTCCCACTTTTACACGTCTCTCTGCTTTTGCATGTCGAACTTTTGTCCTTCCTTTTCACCCACTTTATCTTCCTGATTCGTTCTCTTTCTTTTTTCTCTTGGTTTATTCTCTTCTTTTCACTGCCAATTATGCTTTTAATGTGCACTTCGCTCCTTCCTTCTCTTCTTTCTTGTCATGTTGTGCATCTCCTCCATACTTAGGATTCTCCTCAAAACTGTATCCAAAATTCCTATCCAACATGCCCCCAAAACTCACCTATGGCTCGTCCCGAGGCACTCAGGCCTATTGAGTCATGCTCCTCCATACCTCCATGAACTTTTTGGAGGGTTTCCCTCACTGTTGCAACTTCTTTTGTTACTTCTGCTTATTTTCCAAAAAAATTCTCTACGATCCGCATAGTTAGGATCATAAGTTTCTCCTTAATTTTCTATGTTTATTTCTTTGTTGTGCCCCGTGTAATGGCCAATTCTCCTATTATCCTAAGTGCTTCATTTTGCATAGGTTCCAATTTTTGTGTAATCTTCTTCTACTCTGATTCATTATATTTATATATATTTTCAAGGATGGTTGTTATCCATTCGACAATCGGTAGAGAGTTTATGATTTCATTGGTTTTATGGGCTTGTTACCATGTGCTTATTATTCTATCTTCGATCTCCTTCAACTCTGGATTCATCGTGAGATGTGTCTAAATCTACATACTCTCGTCGCACAACCTCGCACACTCCTGGTCTATAATCTTAATCTTTTCCACTGAGGTTGTCACTGTCCTTACCCATTTCTCATGTTCCTTAAGGGGTGTCCCTAGCATGGTGTGTGATTCCCAGTCTCTAAAATTGATACAAAATCATTTAATGACTTCACTAATTCTCAAGACTTGCTTTTCCATTATGGCCTCTACCACCATTTGTACTTCCAGGATCTCCTTATAGAGATTTTGGATGATCTTTGTATCCATCATGCCATTTGTTCGACATATTCCTTATCTTTTAATTATTTTTCTTCTTTCTCCTCAACCTCATTCTTCTCCTTTAGTTCTCTTTCAACTTTTTCTTCAACTTTGATCTTCTTCTGTAGATAAGTTGTATAATTTTGGTGGATTTCTTCCTTCTCGTCTGTCACTTTGGTCAACTCTCTACATGCTAAATTTTCATGAAGCCTTATATCCTTCATAATACCAATGTGAAAGCTCTATAGTACTGTTGTGGGAATCCAAGAAATGTCTAAGTTCAGATGAATTAGTCCTCTCACCTGTTTCTGCAATTCTTCTGTCGATAACTTGATTGTATTTGATGTGATATCCAACACTCTACAACCGTCAAATAACTCTGACAAGAATGGAGTGGTAGTCCCTTCTTACTCAATTAGGCTCATTGATGATCCTTCACCTGAGCCTCTCTCTAGTGTTGTCCTCATTGTCTCCAATAGTTGTTGTATCATCATCAACTAGTTCTACACCTTCTGGTGTTGTTCATCTTATTTCCATGATGCTTCTTCAATTGCCTCCTATGAAACATCCTTCACCTGCTATCCAATTCTATCCATGTCATCATATGTCAGAGTATAAATAGATGGTACTTTGTGGGATTTCATATTTTTATTCATAATTATGACTGGACCCTTCCCCTTGTCTTGTCATTTGACCTCTAGTCTTTGGATTGTTTGTTGCACACCTTATGTTGATGGTCTTGTCTTTGGTGTATTCCTGTTCCATTGTGTTTCCCATTTCATTTTCCCTTGTTTAGTTATTCCTCTTCATTATATTGTTGTTTTTCTTCATTAGGGTGCTCTGTTTATTCAGCTAGGAGTTTCCATTCTTCATCCCAATCATTAGCGATCATGCATACATCATCCAATGTTAATTTGTAGCTTGTTGGAAGCCACTAGCGTGTAGGGTCCCTTTTGGCTTGGATGTACATGTGGTGCATCCCTACTTTAAAGTATGTAATATTATGGTAAGTCTCTATAGTCTGGGCGGTGTTGCATGATGTGTGCTCTATTATGTGCATGATCATGTCAAAGTAGACATAAAGTGTTCCATTGTTATATATTTTTCTCCTCTTATTCATCGTGTTACATAGCTTTTCATACCGCATCGTTGCATTACCTCTACTGGATGTTTTCAAACATTGGTAGTAACTAAGATCCTTCCATCCAACTAGGGTGATCAGGATGAGAAGCCATTCATAATGAAACTCCATGCCTTTCTCCTGGGCTTCTATGCATTCTACCAAAAATTGATTTACCAGAAATGTGGCACAATTCATTTGGACTCCTTCTGCACATTTTTTCACAGTTGTGATTACTACGACCAACATCTCATCCTTGCGAGATTTCCTTAGTAATTTATAGACCAACACCTGTGTCACAAATCACAAAACATCATAACTTATGTTTGTGACATCCAACCCCCGCTTCCCTTTGAAAGTGTGGAATTTTTCCTTCATAGTTTTTGATAGTTCTTTCTCCCCTTCCTTGTTTGTGAATAATGTTTCCAAATCCTCTCCTGCTTTTGGAAAACCTGTGATCCACGCAATTAGCTGTGTATCAATATATTGGTGGGTCTAGCCACAAATTTCCTCTTTGGACACAAATTGGTAACATTTTGATGCAGGATTTTATTTCCAGACTTTGGCCAAAATGTGGGATCTCCAACATATTCAATATTCATGATTTCTCTAGTCCTTCCTCCCAAATCCGTGGTTCAAGCAAGATTTCACTTGTCCCTGGTACACTTTTTGTGCACAAATATTTCTCCCGTGCCAACTCGAGAAACTTTTGTTCATCCATTATGTCGTGGTCTACAAATTTCAAAGAAACGATCTTTCCTAGCATGCTACCTTCGACAATTACACCAAGTGGTATTTTCGGTGTGACCAATGGGTACCTTCCATCTATGGGTACTCTAAAATATGGCACAATTTCCTTTCTTGGAAGTATGTAGTCCCTGTGAAATCTCTAATATGAGGTCGAAGCTTTAGATTTTTCCACGAAAAATGGCGTAATCGGTAGTATTTTTGTTTTCTTGCATGCTACGACTGTTGGTGCCCCAAATTTTGGTGGTGCCATTGTTCTCTGTGACCAATTTATTTACTTTCTTTGTGTCATTTTTGGTTCATCTCCAGTTCAGCTCTGTATGCTCACAAATCTTATCAAATGCAAATAACCTTCCCTCTCAGGCCCTTATGCACTTTTATAACCCTTTGACAGTTGTGTATTTTCTTTTGTTCCCAACGAAAGTGTCGAATCTAGTTAGCATCTACAATCAATACTTTTCTTACTATGGAAATTAATGCCAATCATTCACCTAATTTTTCATTTTATTTCCATGTTTGTCTCGATCCTCGCCGACTCCTTCTATTTATGACTATGCATCTCCAGGACGTTTCATCATTTACGAATTTTTAACTGTCAATTATGTGCTTTAATCCCCTTAATGGTCCTATTCCGTGCATGAATTTTGTGCACACTTAACTTCCTTTTCTTTGTTTCTATTACCTATGTGATATTCCCTTTTTCTGCGTGATATTTCTTTGTGTCTACTTTTGTGTTTCTTCTTTTTTTTCCTCTTTTTATTTGTTTTCTTTTTTTTCTACTTTTTTGTTTGTTTTTCTATATTTTACCTCCCTACTAAATTACAACTACTATGATACATGTGTTCTTGTGTAGCTCAGATTAATGCACAGATGGTCGACCATCTCTATAGAGTTTCAACCAACTTCCATTCACCATTCCTCCAAGGAATTCTCCATTCAAGGTTTCCAACTATGCAACACCTTCCTCCATCACATGCTAAATCACATATGGCCCTAACCAATGCATTCGAAACTTTCTCGGATGTCGCATAAACTAACTATTGTACAGTAATATTAAGTCCCATACTTGAAACTTTTTCTATTTAATGTGTCTATCATGCCATTCCTTCTCCCTCTCATGTTATGAACTTGCTGATGGAACCTTGCAGCAAAGCGATCTTCCTCAAGTTGTACCAACTATGAAAATATGTCCTCAACTATGCCAAAGTCTGAAAGATCAGTGATTGTTGCAACACACATGCTAGGCACAATAAACTCCATCGACATTATTGTTTCTTGGCCATATACCAACCTAGAAGGTGTCTATTGTGTTGTTGAGTCCCTAACAACCCCTTAAAATTTTCAATTTTTGAGTACCACTTTTCCTTTCTATTATCTTACATCGTCTTCTTTTGGATTCACATAAGTTGCATATATATCCTTTGTTAAGTTTGTGCAATTTTTCTCCTTTTTTTTCTTTTCATTTAAAACCTCAAGAAAAAACATTTTTTTTCATGTTTTGCATCAGGATAGAAAAGCCAAAGAAATGATTCAAAGACAAGAAAACCGTGAAGTTTTCCAAGAATTTTAGATGAACTCATCGAGGGATAGGGGAAAAATAATTTTAAAATAAGTACTGATAATTACGATCGGGGGAAAACACTCTGTACATTTTTGAAGTGGAAATAATTTCGTCGATCCTCGATAAGCCATCGATCATAGGTGAAATGTGTTAACAGGCCCAGGAGACAAAATAGTTTCTTCGATATCCAATAGACCATCGACGTCAGTGACAATACATGTACTTCAAAAATGAAACAAGAAGAGTCCTCTCAACACCGATGAATTATGAGAACCAAGGAAAAGAGTGTTAGTGGTCGAGCAGGTATAAGAACAAAACTCGACCGTTGATGTGTTGGCCATGTCAACTTCTGCAAATGCCATGTCACATGCCACATGTCTAGCCATGTAGACTACTCATGCCATCATGACAACTTACATTTCATCCTCTGAAATTTATTTTTCATGTCGACGACCACACCATCACATTACATCATCCTATACGGAAATGAAAGCCGACGTCAAAATGTTTCTACCAATAAGACAAGAGTGTAAAGGTTAGAAAAGATCGCTAATGTTGATGCCAACATTGACCATTGGTGCATTTTGAACATAACAAAGCATGTAACATACATGTTTGTCTCGACGTCGATATTACAGAGAAGTCTAGATCATTCATCCTTTTGGGTCGATAACAACCATCCGTCCATTCAAGCACAAATCTAAGTTGTCGGATGAGGATTATGTTTAAAATAACTTGCACAAAGGATTACCCCTAGGTTTTGAAATGATTCTAGAACTATTAATTCAAAAGGTTAGGGTCACCAATGAACACGGGACATTGGTTTCCTTTACATACCATTTTACTCAAAACCGGTGAAATACAGATAACCAGTTTAGGGATCCCTCACTAAACAATCATCGACGTCGGCAAGATGTGGTTGAAGGAAAGTGACACTTAAAGAATTACCTGATCTTCGACACTACACGTTGAGCGAACTCTAAATCAGAAATCACCGATGAATTGGAAACAAAGACCCCCACATAGTCAAATTGTAATGCATTTAAATCCCAAGCGTGGCATGGATTTTTGTTTGATTTATGAAGATTATGAAAAATATGTTGGATGCGACAAGGTAAGTCTGAGGGATTTAGAAATTTGAATCTGCAATGTTGTTTTTTTTCTTGTTCTCCCAATTTCACATTCCGTCAAGAAGCTTTCTTCTCGATCAAAAGAAGGAGAAAAACTACCAAGAATCACGTTTCCAATGCCGTCTCCTAAAAAAACTAGTAAGACCAGGTTATCTGCAAAGAAGGTAAACGTCAAATTCTACTGTGACTTTTTCAAGTACTATGCATCTCTAAATTTTTTTATTTACTATAATTTCCTGTGACTCATAGTGGTGTTATCGTGTAGGAAAGATGCCTCCTAGAAGGTCAATAACCAAACACTCACTGAGAACACCCAAGGGGAAAGAGCCGAAAGTTGGGGAAGGATTGAGCCCAACGATAGCAAGAGAGTTGGAATTTGCATCAAAAGAAGAACCCGTGATATGAATATCAACCAAGAAGTAGTTCACTCAACCTCTAGCGTTCAGAGATATAGAGGCAAGCACCGCATCTAAGTTTTTTCTCCCATATTGGGGTGACTTATATAACAAAATTCATTAGGAATATTTTCCCAATTTTACACCTCATAGTGTACCAAGGGTCAGGGACTTAGATGACTGAGTTTTTCCAAACATTAGATGGTCGTCCTTACATAAGATTGCATGCCAAACTCCTATTTTTCTTTGCATAAAAACCCTAGGATGGATAATTGATCATACAGACATTGATAAATGTGTAATCAATAGTGTGGAAGGGGAATGCATCAGTGTGTTCCTTCCAGTGGAAGTGCAAAAGTATTACAAGATTAGAGACCTAGAAAAAAGACTGAATATTGATTTTATGGTTAAGTTCTATGAGAAACGTAACACCAACCAACTATTATCTTCCTGGTGGAAGGAGGATAAGAAATTCATGAATAGGACCAATGGCTAGTACAACACAACAAATCTCAAGGAACCATACATGTACTTGATGGCATTGATTTTTCATTTGTATGGAGAAAAGGATTGCTCAAGATTTTTAGAAGCATGTAATCTCCTACCATATACCGTCATGGTCTCTGGAATAGTTTCAACTGGGGGGGCATTATTTCAAAGCAATTGAGCATCATTATTCAACATGATCAAGAGACAAAATAAGGCGAAACACCATCCTTTTTTATGACATCCTTCTTGCTAGACATGATCTTTGCGAGCAATGTCTTCTCAGGTATGAATCTGAGGTGGCATGCTTCTAAGTTACCGGTACATGTCTATTTTAGCATCCTATGTGAAAAACAAACATAAGAAATTTTATGCCAAGATATGTGATGAGTTCATAGCCAGGATACATTTCATTATTTTTAGGCAATATTGTCCAAGGCTTTTAGTAGCAGCCAAGAAAATAATATCCAAAGTAGGTCATTGGTATCTGGAAGAAAAGAACACTTATATCAAGGTTTTCGGAGTTACCAGTGCTCCAAATTTTCTCCCCGCTCATGTCCCAGACCATTTGGTGTTGGGATAAATATCCTACCAGACCATTTTACAGGGTTTCAATGCCTCGTTGGTGAAGGATAATAAGAGGGATTTTATACCCTACAGTTTCATATTGGGTATTATATAGTCAAGGACACCAAACATGCCAAGCAAGAAGGTCTAAGACATTTGGAATACAGGTTCTCTACAGGCCAGTTTCGAAGACATGATCCCAAAGGGTTAGTACCCCGACACCCATGGAAAGTGGCGTCACATTGGCCTTATGCCCACGACA
The DNA here is from genome assembly GCA_010110895.2 of Picea sitchensis. Lineage (NCBI taxonomy): Eukaryota > Viridiplantae > Streptophyta > Pinopsida > Pinales > Pinaceae > Picea > Picea sitchensis. The sequence goes on from SNQJ01S0268662.1 coordinate 7,958, forward strand.
ATTATGAATATGAGATATTCACTGAAAATGCTTAGGAATGGGAAGAAGTTCTTCAAATAAAATCCAAATCAGAACTTACCAAGTTTAACGCTATGTCAGTGCAAGAACAATTTGCAACGGTAGAGCATATGAGTGAGTAAACTATTAGATCACAAGATGAAGTTAGAGTAATGGAAGAAACAAAGGCAGTGAAAAGAGGAACAATGATCCTGGCCAAGGAAGAAAGGGTTATGCAAGCGGTGGGTCATACCCATTTTCTTCAAATATTAGAGCCTCCAAGGATTGTTCCATTTGATACAGACACTCATGCAGTAGGACCAAATACTACAGAAATAACTCAACCAGTGGAGATCCTTACTCAGGTTGACCCAGGTTCACTAAAAACAAAAACAAAGAAACCTACAATAACTAGAATTCCACAAAGATCGTCAAGGGTACCAACTGAAACAGGCTTACCCCTGATCCTTGTTTATTTAATAACCATATATGATGATGATGAAGGTTCAGTAATAACTCACACAGTCCCAATACCTATCACCTATGAGGAAGCTCTGGGAGAAATGAATTCCCTGAACGAAGAAGAACTATTATAGGGTTTGAAAAGAAGGGACACGACCATTGATAACACCTATGTTAGTGTGACTATTCCACAACATGAAAATCATCCTTTATGTGAGCCAAGGTCACCTCCTAATGATGAGGATACTGATAATGAACAACCTGATATAGAAGATACAATAACTATAGGTTTTCCATCCAATTATTCACCTCAGATAGTAACACCACCACCTGGAATTGACCAACATAGAGATCCATCACCAAAACTTACATGGAACATTCCCTCTGATTAATTGAGAAAGACAACCAGAAATACTGAGAAATCACCTATAACTTCAACGTAAGAGAAGACATTAACAAAATAAGGCAGTAGTCAAGTGCGTACTATGGAAAAGGGGAAGGAACCTACTATGGAACATTTCTACATTACAGGGAGCTTGGGAAGTACCCTATCTTTGGGAGATCAACACATTACTAAACCTGTGGATGAGGTTGTTGATGTGAAGGCCATCTCTTATGACAATAAAAGAAAGGTAGTAATGAAAATAACTATCAAAAGAAGGAGGTTCAATTTGGATAATACTTTGTTTGTAATTGTTCGACAACACGGGTATTCCAACAGAGGACGAACACCTTCAGTAACCACTCACATAACCAGATCAAATATCAACACATCGATGTTTTCATGTGGTAAAACCCCTACGGGGAAACATCCATGACCCCAGACAACGCGACCACTTGGAGGAGTTTATTAATGCAAAAGAAAAAGATTACAGAGAGATTTTACAAAAGAGTTTCTCACAATCAATCATCGACAAATGACCCTCCATGCTCTTTAAATAGAGATCATGGACCAATTAGGTGTTAAGCCATGGATCAATGTACGTTAATATCGAGGAGAGTATGAACCGCCAGATCACTTTATGTCGGGAACATATCATGACCGTCGGATGTCCTAACTACAAATGCATACTAAAGAAACACACTAAGAAACACACTTTTACCTAACGACACATTAGACCAAGCAGTTCTTGACTAGCTTCTAAGTGTTTAAATATCCCTAACATCCCCCCTTAAGAACAACTTGGGATAGGATTGAAGGATTTACAATGTTGACACAATAGGAGAAGGAAAGAGGCATTAGAGCCTATCTCCCCTTAATGACAACTTCCTGAACTCCTAACATAGATCGAAGTTTGGAAAAATTCACTTTTGTAAGAGACTTTGTGAAAATGGCAACAACTTGATCCTTTGTAGGGAAAACGATCACTTCAATAACTTGATCATGAATGAGATTTCTTATGAAGTGCATGTGTATCTCGATGTGCTTGTTGTGCTGATGTTGAACTGGGTATTTGGTGAGCTTGATGGCACTTTGATTGTCACACCAAAGGTTGGTTGGATGATGCTGCTAGAATCCAAACTCTGAAAGGATCTGTCGAAGCCACAAGGCTTCCTGACTTGCATTTACCATTGCTCGGTACTCTGCTTCTGCTAAAGAAAGTGAAATAGCCTGTTGTTTCTTATAGGCCCAAGTGACAGGTCCGAAACCAAGGCTGAAAACATAACCTGTAGTAGACTTCTGATCATTAGGGTCGCCGACCCAATCTGAATCAGTGAAACCAACCAATAAGGGAGTCCCCCCTGAACTGTAATGTATCCCGAACTGAACTGTACCATGGACATAGTGAAGTATCCTTTTAGTTGCTTTCCAATGGCTTTCATGGGGTGTTTGCATATATCGGGAAATAAGACCAACAACAAAGGAAAGATCAGGACTGTTATGAGTCAAGTATAAGAGGCTACCAACTAACTGACGATACAGGGTGGCATCA
>SNQJ01S0268665.1:0-11817 GCA_010110895.2 Picea sitchensis
ACCATTCATCCCCTTAATTTCTCATTATTCCTTTTTATGTAATACATCTACTTTTCCCATATACATGTTTGTCATCACTTTAATCTCGCATTATCCTATATATTAATGGTGAATTTAAATGATGGATAATGATAAATTACAATGATGAATGCATGCATGTAAATAGAAAAATGAAAATATATATATATATATATATATAGATATAGATATAGATATATATTATAAACAAATTGTCGTGTATTCCTTAATCTTTGATTTATAGAATAAAGAAAATTAATAATGGATTCTCTTTCCGTAAATTTATTAGTCCCTACCGCCTCTACCTTTAATAAAAAGTTACGCATGTAAAAATAAAAGGAAAATATTAATGAGCGCATTTACTTCTTGAGTTTTTAAAAAAATAAAAAATAAAAATAAAAAAGGAAAAGGGGGGAAAACCTAAAAGAAAGAGGATTTAGGGTTTGAGACTGGATAAAAGAAAGGGGAGAGGGGAAAAAAAAGGGGGATCTGCTATGAGGTATTGTGATGCTGCCAAAATGGAAAACTGGACGGATTGCTTGTGAGGAGTTGGGGAATTTATCAGCTGACTTGAGTGGTAGCTCAGCCTTGGAGGCGAGCTGGGAAGATAGGTACTGTCTGGATTGTGTTTGGCCCCTTTGCGACTCGGGGGGCTAAGGGGGAAGCAGAGTACCCCTAGCATTTGGCTGGGAGGTACCGGTGTAGTCTCTACGGTCGGCAAGCGGGAGCAGCAAGGAGCAGGAGCAACGCGGAGCGCACAGACGTCATCGCGGCGGGCTATAAGGCAACGGTATGGTTTTTAATTTGGTAATATAGAATGCTAAAGGGTTTTATGATATAGTACCTATTGTAAAAACACTTTGGCATTGCCTTCTCCTCCCTGTGCATTTTTACCCTGCTAATGCTGGGGATTTTCTTCACCAGAAGAGTGGTAGCTCACTTTGAGGCGTAGCCGGCTGTGGCCACTATCCGATTGTGTGTGTGGCCCCTAAGTGCCTCTGGGGTCGAGGGGTGCTGGCAATTCTAGTCACTGGAGGTACCTGAGGCTCCCCACGGGCTGGCAAGCAACAAGGCAACTGAGCTGCATGGGTTTTACATGAGTCACGTGGCAAGCAACATGGCAACGGTATGTTCATGTTTTGGTAGAGTAGAATGCTTAGTTATTTATTGCTGAGATTATGAATGTACTGTAGTAAAATTTCATTTCCTCTTTCCTTAACCCCCGTGAAAAGAAAGAAAAATGGGGTATTTTCTGTAGATCAGCGCTGTAATCAGCTCTGGAAATTTCCTTCTTAGTTGTCCCTGTAACTGCATTGGTTATTTTGTTTATATATATGTATTGGGCGTTTTTCTTCAGTGGGTTTTCTTTACACCGGCGCTTATATATATATTGGGTGTTTTTTTTCGGTTTTTCCCCGGTACTTTGGCTATACACACAGGGCGTCAGCATTGTCTCTTTTATACAATCGGGTAAGCCATTTTCTAGCTGGGTTTTCTCCTCGCTACCTTGGGCGCTTATACAATGTAATGCTTCGCTGGGTTCTTTTATACACCGGCATTTTAATCTATCACGTAAGTCCTCTATCTGCGGGCTCCATGTTTTAATTCCATTGTCAAAAGTCCCACCAGTGGCCTGGGTTGTTTGTATTCGTGATCTGGAGTGGACAACATTGGATCCTTGTGGGTTCTTCTCGTAGTGCTTTGGAGTTTCACCTTTTTACTTCCAAAACTGTTCAGGATTCATAACTGTTTATGATTCCTTATAAATCTAAACTGTAATCCAGTTAGCGTTGAAAAGAATTATCATCGTGAATCCACATCTCCGGGATTATTTATTTATTATCATTAATTGTTATTTATTTCATCTATCACATTGTAGGTAATTAATCAACTCCTCCATTTAAAAAGAATTATCATGAGCATTAATTTTCAGATTGTTCCCTTCCTTATTCTAGTTAAATTGATATTTTGTAATATTTCGTCACTGGTTATTTAAATCTCACTGCCTTATCATTATTACTGCCTTACTAGAATTATGTAAACTCAAAAGGGGATGACATCACTTCAATGTAACCGCTGATCTGTAGGATTTTCATTACATTTTACATTTTTTACATTACGTTAGGGTAAATGTATTAAAGCTAATGTTATAGTAATGTTATTGGAGTTCCACCATTATACTTCCAACTGCCTGTGGATCTATAATCCATTTAAGTGAATCCTTATAAATCTAAACCAGAATTCCAAAGAGATTGAAAAGAAATATCGAATCATTACTCCACTTTTATTTTTGTTATTGCTAAATTGTTATTATCATCTATCATCATTTGTGGGTAAACATTCGAACTCCGTCCAAATTTTAAAAGCAAACTAACATGAGCATTTCCGGGATTACACCTTCCTTATCTTGAAGGCTTGAATTGATGTCTTGTGATAGTTCCGCCATCTTGATATTTAAACCCCACTATTATTCTTACTGCATTACTAGAATGAGGTAACCTCCAGATTTATTATTGCCCAAATGTAACCGCCAGATTCTGAGTTATTACATTATTACATTTTTACTTCATAGTTAGGTAAATATATTAAGGATAATGTATTGTAAGGTCATTTAAACAAGTTATTGCAATGCTACTACACCATATTAGAATGAAGGTAAGGTAATGCTAATATAACGGATCGCCTTAGGATGGAATGTATGAATTACATGTGAGGAATTGGATGTTGTAATCTGATGCAATATATTGGAACAATGATGTTTAATCATTAGTGTAATGACCTTGCAGCTTAGATGGTTAAAATTGCAAGTCCTTATATCATATTGAAACAAAGCTAGCATTCAAGATATGCTGGGCTAGAAGTTATCATGAATTTAGTTAAAGGATTTTGCAAGGTCCTTATATTATAAATGTAATGATGATGGATTTTATGAAGATGTCATGGAAGTTTATATTTTGATACTAACATATGAGATGAGCTATGAACGATATCCTATTGCAAGGTAAGTAAGGTAAGTGTAATGAAATTATTCATTCTTGGTATGTTATTGTAGTAATTATGGTTAGTAATTAACATATATCATGAACTGTCCTTGAAATTGAGTACGAGGAGTCACCATGGCTCAAAATTCAATGAATTTAGTTGATTTTACATATTAAGAAGGGTTGGTAAATCATCATCTAAAAGAAGTCAATTGGGGTAAGGGTTGTAATTGAAGTCAATGAGTCCTTTTAGTGGTTGTTCGTGCTCGGTGTCCTTCTAACTTGCGTATTCCATCGAGGTCGTGGTTGCCCTTGATATCGCAGTACTTGGTTCTTTGGCATTGCATGGCTGCCGTGTCGCTGATATAGACACCCCTTGTAGCCTAGTACAGCTATCGGTGTGTGATCTTATCACAGAATAATCCAAAGGCTGTGACAAGAGTCTCGGGCCCTTTAAAGGCGTGGTTTCCACTCTTGCGACACCGACAGATTACTAGTTTCCTCGCCGGAAAATGTCAGAGACTATCTCTCGACCTTCTCTCTCTCCGAGAGCACTAAATTAAACACCCCGGCTTCCGCGCGATAAATAGTAAGATCTACTACCATGGATTCTTCCTCTCTCTACTCAGACCGTGCATAACCCAAAGTTGAGTCATTAAATGTTTGCATCAGGTGTTTATGTCTTGGTCGCCCCACGCTTGCAGCCACTTGTTGCAAGGCCCAGTATTCTTGTTGTGATCATCATGGTTATGTCTTGTTAGTCGTTCTAGTGGGAACGAGAGTCAAGTGTGTCTCTTACTTCTACACGCTGGGCCAAGACACACCTTAAACACACAAAAAAATTGCACCTGTATCGAGTTGTTCCTACAACTGTGGAGGGTTATTACATTCCTCGGGCTTTTTTTGTTCTTCTCCTTTTTTTTTTTTCCCTTTCTCTCCCTTTTCTCCCTTTATTTATTTTTTATCATTTTTTTCCTAATCTCTACTATAGTACACCTGTATACATGCCTTTTCCACTATGTCATAACTTTTAAAGGTTAGTAAGCTGGACTATCCCTCAGACAGCTTCATTTTACTACTCATTGATCATTCCTTTCTAGTTTTGTTCTCCCAAGTCTTGTAGTCAGTATAAATTCCCCCATCTATGATAGTTTTTACTTCCATATGGTCCCATCCAATGCATTCTAAACTTACTGTGATGTTGAAAAAGTTTATTTTCATAGAGAAAAACTAGGTCACCCTCCTCTTAATATGTTTGTCATGCTAGGCTTTGTCTCTTGATTGTGTACTTCATGGTGAAATCCTTCCATAATATTGTCCTCTTCCAATTCCATTAGTTTATTTAACCTTTCTTGTATTGTGACTCTTTCTTTCATGTTTGTAATGTCTACTACTTCAAAGCTAGGGTACCTCCTAAAATTTCTAATGGCACCACTGCCTCCTACCCATACACCAATCTAAATGGTATTTGTCCTGTCAACTTATTACATGTGGTCCTATTTTCCCATAGTATTTCTGGTATCTTCAAGCCCAATCATCCCTTTTGACATTGTAGATTTTAGTTAGAGCATTTTCCAAGATCTTATTGGAAATAATATTCTCACTGCTCCATTTGCCTGGGGTGGTATGGTGTACTCTTTTGGTGATATAATTCAAAATCCTCAATCATATCCCTAATGGTGTTATTAATAAAATTATTTACATGGTCACCATCAAAATCCTTGACATCCAAATTTGGTGATCACTTGATCAAACAAGAAATGTGATGCTATCTTTGTGCTACAACATTTGACTAGTTCTTCTTATGACCATCTTGTTAAGTATTCATTCATAGTAATGATATATCTATGTCATAAACTTCTTGCTAGTGGATTAATATGTTCCGAAAATTCTATTCTATCAGAAATACCCATAGAGTCACTTGTGATCTTAGAGGCATCTCATCCTTCATATTTCCAAACCTTTGATAGACATCACATTTATGGAAATATTCCTTGGCATATTTTTGAATTGTTGGCCACCATAACCTGCATGAAATACCTTATGTGGTATCTTTCTCGTGATAGTGTCTCTATCTATTCCTTCACTATATTTTACAAAAGTCCTGGCCTTCTATGTTCCACACACCTTCTTAGAATGCTACTCTACTTCATCTTGTATAATTTTCCTGCAATGAGTTGATAGTCTTCAACTCTAACTACCATATTTTTTCTTTTGAATAAAGGTTAAACTCCTTGGTATGACCTCAGATTTCTAAGTATTCAAGAATATCAACAAAGTATTCATAAGCTACATGAGATGAAAATAGTTGTGCATCAAGTAAGTTGTCTCTGCTAGTAGGTTCCTCTTTCAAGTAGTGTCCCTTGATAGGTGATCAGGTCCTACATTGAACTTCCCTTTGGTTTGACTATCACTTTGAAATAAATTTCTTGAAATAATAATAGCCACCATGATCCTCCCCCCAGCACTGGCTTGTGGACTAGATATTTGAGGGAAGAAATGGTTCAGGAAAAATTTTAAAGCATTTACCCAATAGACATTGCATGAAATTTTGAAGTGCACATATACCATGGCTAATCCTTCTCTCTATGGTGTTTTAATTCCCCACTTTGTCTCTAGTAAAAATTTTCCTTTGCAAAGGATATAGGGATGGTATAAGTCCCCTACCCCTCGGGTTGTGCCAGAATTGATCCAATTTCTATTGTTGATGCATCTACGTTCACATGAAATTTATTTTCCCAAGATGGGAATACTAGTATTGGTGCAATAACCATATTCTATTTTAGAGTGTCCAACCCTCGTTGACAATCCCTCATTCCACTAAACTAAGTGTCCTTCTTTAACATTTTTCCATTAGTGCAGTAATATGCACACCCCTTTTTATAAATTTCCTATAATATCCTATGTGTCCCAGTGTTTCTCTCAATTGGAGCACTTATTTTGTTGGTGGTAAATTGACAATGACTGAAATCTTATCATGATCCACTAGTAAACCTTGTTACACACAATATGTCCCAACAATATCCCAAAAGGTGTCCCAAAAATTCATTTCTTAATGTTCACCAGACTTGACATCAGTTCCTCGTTAAGAACCAAAACATCAATATAGCATATAAAACCTTTAGGAAAAGTACTCAACTTGAAAAGAGATAATTTCAGATAATAAGCCCTTCGAGGGGGCAACCTCCTTTAATTCCCAATTTAAATGTTCAAGTACAAGATGATTCAAATGAAAATGTCTCATTGGTAAATATAGAGACTAGAGGTATAATTACAAATAATGGCCTAAAGTCGGCATAATTAAAAATAATATCATTAATCTAAATTACAACTAATGGCCTAAAGTTTATATAAATAAAATAGCATTACTAATCTAATATGCTCTAATTAAGGGGTAATGAGCTAACATTAGGGATTAACATGCCCTCCCTTTGGTGACAAGTGTTGTCCACAACGCTTTAGTAACTCGATGCTGTCAGATAAAAGACTCATCTTCCCAAGTGGAATCTTCACCGGGTAGTTTCCATTTAATGAGATACTCCAAATGGATCATATTCCTCAGCTTGAAATTCTATGTCAAGATGGCTTCAGTCTAATAATATGATTTTTCCTTCCTCACAAGCCTCGAAATATAGTTTGAACTGGATCTTGTCACCTATAACCTTCTTTAAGCATGAAACATGGAAACCTGGTGTACCTTGAAGATGCATAACTCCACCCCAGGCGCCATATACCACCTTTGCAACACCTTATAAGGGCCATAGTAATTCTTTGCAGATAATTTATTATCCTTTTGGCTTGCTTGAGGGACATCCGCTTGTATGGTTGTAGTCTTAAAAATACCCAATCCCCTACTTCAAAAACTTCCTTCACTAATGCATGTTGATATGCTTGTTGTTCTTACATTTTGTGCCATGGTCAGTTGTCCTTTAAGATTTGAGAATTTGTTGTTGATTCCCGATGTGATCTCTCCACTGCTTTGAACCTTAGATTTTTCTTTAGAGAAGAAGATGGAAGGAGGGGTGGTATCCTTAAAGTGCCATAAATGGTGTCATTTTGTTGCAATATTAAAGGAAGTCTTATACCACCATCTCGCCATGTAAATCCATTTGAACCATTGTGGGTTTCGCTTTAATGTGAGACAAAACAACGGCTGTAGCTCTGTGACATTTGTTCACTATCTCATTATCCATCGATTGAGGATGATAGGATGAGCTATGATCCAATTGAGTAAACAAACAAGAAAATAATTCTCTCAAAAAAATGTCCAAAGAATATGGACTTCTAATAATTCTTATAATAATCTTTTGGGTCGTGCCATGTAGCTTTTGAACTGCTCCATGAATGCGTAAGTAACTGCATTGGTTTTGAAGGGATGAGAGAGGTACAAAAGTGCATACTTGGTTAGTCTATCAACAATCACCATGATGACACTCTTTCCTCGACTTTGTAACCCCTGATGAAATCCATGGAAACCTCCTCCCAACAATTTGGAATGGATATTAATGGCTGTAAAAGACTGGGTCTTAGAATTGTTTCCTTGCACCTTATTTTGTTGGTAATCCAAACATTTTTTTTTCCACAAACCTTTGAACATTGGCTTTAAGGCCATCCCAAAAAAATCCTTCTTGACTCTATGATAGGTTTTCAAAATCCCAAGTGCCTCCTATTGGAGAGAGGTGTGTGTAATTCCATAGTACCTTTTATTATTGGGAGTTCTTACAAATATAAGCTATCTTTTGTACCATAGTAATTCATTTTTCCATGTAAATGTATCCTATGCACTGGAATCAAGGTAAACCTTTGGAATGAGAGTCCACACTTTTCGCCATTTTTCCATTCCTCCCTGGTTTCTATTATCCAATCGGGTTGATGATCGAGATAGCACAAAGAAAGGCCTCAACATCTTCATCCTTTCTTCTTGAGAGTGCATCTCACAATATTTTGCTTCCCCTTTATAGACTATTTCAAAAATCATAGCCCAATATCTTGGTTACCCATTTTGTTGTTCTTCCCAAGATAGTCTTTGTTCCAAGAAGCTTTTAAGACTACATAATCTGTTTTGACCTTGAAATGCCTACCTATTAGGTAAGGACAATTAGCTCTTTTCAATGCATGTAGCATTGCCATCATTTCCTTCTCATAAAATGGGTTTGTAAGTCTCTTCCCTTGAGTGGTCGACTCTTAAAAGCCATTCCTTCTTGCATTAGGACGCACCAATTCCATTCTAAGGCATCAGCATTCCAATAAAGGTTTTGTAGTCCGGAGGGTCGGCGACAGATGTACACATCACCTCTTAAGTTGTTCAAAAGCTTTATTGCCTCCTCGAGTCCACATGAAAATGCATCCTTCTTAGTTAGTGTCGCTAAAGGTGCCGCTTATTCTTCCATAGTTCCAAACAAATCTTTAAGGTAGTAACCTGTAAAACCCAAAATCCTCTAAGATTTAATGTTTTGGGAATCGGCCCAAATTCCATCATGGCCTTAATCTTGTTAGGGTCTTACCTTGACACCTTCATGAGATACAATATGAACCAAATACTCTACCTTTTACTCCAAAGAAAGCATTTGGATGGTTTTATCATATAGTTGTTGCCCTTTAGTAGTTGTAGAACCTTTTCAACATGCTGCACATGATCCTCCCAAGATTTGCTATAGATTAGTATATCATCAAAAAATACTAACAATAAATTTTCTCAAGGAAGGGCTTGAAAATGGAATTCATCAACCTTTGGAATGTGGATGCATTTGTAAGGCTAAAGGCATGACCAAAAATTCATAATGCCCTCAATGAGTCTGCACGTCAGCTTTTTGGGATATCTTCTTCCTTCATTCTCGACTGGATGATACCCTAATGGAGATCCAATTTTGTGAAATAGATTGGTTCCATGTAGTTCATCTAACAATTCATCAATCACGGAATGGGAACTTATCTTTAATAGTGATCTTGTTGAGCTCTCTATAACTGGACACATATGCCATGAGCTATCTTTCTTGAATACCATTACCACCTGCAAGAGTAAGAACTTCTATTAGGTCTAATAATGCCATCCTAACAATTCATCAACCATACCAATTCCCCACCTCTCCTCGAGCTGCATAGGGTATCTTATGGTCTGATGTTAGGTGGAACACTCCTGTGAATTAGTGAATTTCATGATCATGGTTTCGAGTGGGCGGGAGACCTTGGGGAATATCTTCAAATACCTTTGGAATGCTTATCAATGATCCTTTGGAGATCTTGAGGGAATAGATGGCTTAGATGTTTGAACATCTAGTGAGCATAGTTGTGAAATAATGCCCTGATGCCCCTTTCTCAATAATTTTGCTGCGTCATAGAGCTATCACTCCACTGAAAGCCACTGATACCTCTTAACTCAATTTCTTCCCTTCCAATGAAAATTTCATGAAAAGTCTTTGAAAATTAAAAGCCACCGCTCCTAATGATTGTAACCATTGGATTCTTTAGTACCACATCTCAGACCACCCATGGGTATATAGCAATCATTGGACTATTCATTACATATCTCCCATAGTAAGATTACCATTGATCTTATCGTGATTTTCCTCCGAAATTGATAGTTCCTCCATCCGCAATCATTACTGGAAACTCATACTGATATACAAAGCAATTGAGATCTCTTGCTAATTTATGCTGAATGAAATTATGAGTAATTCCATGCATAATCAATTAAGACTATTACCTTTTTCTTTTTATGTATCCTTCAATCTTGAGGGTTTGAGGAGTGCTAATTCCCACCAATGCATTACACGACATCGCGGGAGTCAACTCTTCAGATGGAATTGCTTCTACGCTTTCATCTTGAGATGGTTCTTGTTCTTGTTCTTCTTCCTCCTTCACACCCATGTAGAATAATTTCCTTTCACCACACTTATGTCCCCATCAGACTTGCTCCTCACACCAAAGCATAAACTCCTTTTGGTTTTTCTTTCCTCCAATTGTTGAGGTGTCAAACCTACAAGGGTTGAGGTGTCTTCAGAGAAGGAGCATCATTTCTATAGATGCTAGGATAAGTCCCTCTAGTAGCCATAGCCATTTTTACTTTCAACATTTCTTTTGTCCCAATCTTTAAAATGCATTCTCCAATGATTTGGGTTCCCAGCGTAACTCATGTTGAATGTTATCCTTTAAAGTTCCTATGAATACATCAATCATGCTCATCCTGAATATCAGGTTACCTTTATATTCAATTTTGGAAGTTAATAATAATGTGTCTCTAGAATCGAATCCCTTTTGTTTGAGATTTATCAATTGGCTAAAGAAGGTTGCTCCTTGTATCCCCATAGCGTGCTATCATTTCTTCTGTGAAAATTGTCCAAGTGACGAAAGGGATTTCCTTGAGAACAAAGCCAACCATACCAAACAAATTGATTAGGGTTCTAAATATAAAGAAGCACTGCATACCTTTGTGTGTATGTATGCATTATGGAGATCAAAGAATTGCCCAGACCAAGTATCCATGTACTGGGTCCTTGCCATCAAACTTCCTCTCATATCAATCTTTAGGAACGCGGGTTGGTCTTCAAACCAAAGTCGGAGTTTCTCCATTCTTGGATTCACCTTCCTTGTGTCCCTCATCATGAATTCCCATGAGATGCATTTTCACTTTGGGTGTCTTCTATTACTTAAATTTCTCAATACCTCCATGATCTCCCCCTTTTAATCCATCCATCTTAGTATCTAACTTAGCTTCCATTGAATCCACTCAACTTTGCTTCCATTATCATATCCGAAGCCATTGAATCCATCTTAGTATCCAACTTAGCTTCCATTGAATCCCCATCTCTTTGTAGTTCATCTGGTTAATGTCTCTTTGAAACCATTTATATCCCTACACATTTCTCTCTTTCACCTTCATCAAGAGTCCAATTAGGATTTTCCTGAGGCTTATTTGTGTAGAAGGTCCCTTTATGGTTGGATGGCCAAATATCACTTTTGAGTCTTGATTTGAGGTGATTCTGATAGACAATATTTATTCCCATTTTATCCCAATTTTTGGCCCTTCCTGTATGAAACTCATTTTATTTCTCTGATATTTATTCTCTCAATGCCATATGTCTGATCAAATTGGATGTGCCATGTGGAAATTACGGTAACTTCCCAACAACTCGCCGATTTTTACCTTCTGTGAGATCTCACTTTTTATAGAATGCCCTGCATTAAAATAATTGATATCAAATTTGAAACTCACACCCAAATACATGACTGTCCATGATCCAATGCAACTAGTCCCACGCAATTTGGATACTCTAGCAAGAATTTATGCTTGTTTTACCCTGAACACCTTCTTGAGGCTAGTCATTAGGACTAATCTCAGATAATTCTATCTATACAAGTGTATCTACAAATTTAAGATGACCTGTGGTTGAAAAATGTTACCACAAGTACCTTACTAATTTATTTAAAATGGCCTCCAGAGACAGGTCTGAAACGTTACAGAAAATTTGTTACAGCAAAAATTCCACAATGACTCATCTAGGATGATTCCAACCCTATCTTGTACATGCTGATGTATCCGAAATTATAAGGCCTCGTGATTAACTCTTAAATCAACGTACCTTGATCCATCTACTAACACTCCAAGCCGTTCCTCTGAAACGCTAGAAAAAAAGTTATAGAGAAAAATTCCACCTGTCTCATAGCAACAAACCCCAAGACCTTGAGCTCTAATACCATATGTTAAGAACCAAACATCAATATAGCATATAAAAACCTTAGGAAAAGTACCAACGCCTTGAAAAGAGATAATTTAGATAATAATCCTCCTCGAGGGGGCAACCTCCTTTTACCCCACTTA
>SNQJ01S0268666.1:0-11817 GCA_010110895.2 Picea sitchensis
TTGCTTAACTTGCAACTAGTTTGCATGGGAGTGATAATTGGTTTGCAATCTTCCATTCCAAACCTCTTGATCATTTCTTTGATATACTTGGTTTGAGAAATAAATATTCCTTGGTTGTTTTGATGTATCTGAAGTCCCAGAAACAAATATAGTTCTCCAAGTAATGAAATTTCAAATTCATTCTGCATATCCTTTGCAAATGTCTGGCTTAACCTGTCATCATCACTACCAAAAATAATATCATCAACATAAACTTCAATTAATAAAATATTACCTTGACTTACCTTGATGTATAGGTTACTATCTTCACTTCATTTTCTGAACCCTACCTGTTGTAGATATTTATCCAGTCTAGAGTACCCTTCTCTAAGAGCATGTTTTAGACCATACAAGGCCTTCTTTAATTTGCACATATAGTCTGCATTTTATGACAATTGAAATCCTTTTGGTTGTTCAATGTAGACTTCTTCTTCACGTTCCCCATTCAAAAAAAGATGATTTTATGTCCATCTAATACACTTTAATATTTTTGGAGCATGCATAAGATAAAAGCAATCGGATTGCTTCCATTCTGGAAATTGGGGGAAATGTCTCTTCAAATTTGATTCCTTCAACCTGTGCATATCCTTTACATACCAATCTAGCTTTGTTCCTCATAACCTATTCATCTCCATTCAATTTATTCCTGTATACCCACTTTTTGCTGATCACATTCTTATCCTTTGATCTTGGAACCAATTCCCAAGTGTCATTTTTCTCTATTTGATCCAATTTTTCATCCATGGCCTTGTTCCAAAATTCATCCTTATTGGCCTCTTCAAAATAGGTTGGTTCAATCATAGTTGTGAGTTTTAGGTGTGTTTGTTCTGGTGAACGGATTCTTCTTCTATTCTCAACTCCTGCATCTTTGTTTCTGATAATCTGATTTGAAGCATGATTCTTTTGTACTCGTCTTCTAGGTGTCTTTGGATGCACTTGATTAACTTGCTCTTCTTCTTCTGTCAGATTCTCTTCATAGTCCTCTTCTACTTCCTTTTCATCTTCTGCTTCTTCTTCGAAAATTTGTTCCATTTATTCATTTTCTTCTTGATTTGATTCTGGTCTTCCTGTTTCATCAATTGTTACGTTGATGCTTTATACAACTTTGTTCAATATCAAATTGTAACACTTGTATGATTTTCTTGTACTTGAGTAACCAACAAGTACTCCTTTGTCCACACGAGATTCAAACTTTCCCATTTTTCCATCTTCTCTTTTGATGTAGTATTTTCTTTCAAAAACTCTGAAGTGTTTTACATTTGTTGGTATTTCTTTCCATAGCTCGGAGTTTTGTCAATGTTGTTCTGAGCATTACTATGTTTTGAATGTCAACTTTTGTATGCACTTCCTTCATCCAAAAAATATCTGTCAATTTTGAATCCATTAGCATTGTTCGATCCATTTCTTGTACTATCTCATTCTTTATTTCAACAACTCCATTTTGTTGAGGTGTCCTACCAATGGAGAATTTCTTTTTTATTCCATGACTATTGTAGTAGTCCATAAATTACTTTGATGTGAGCTCTCCTCCATTATCATATCTCAAGAAATTGATTTTTTAATCCATTTCATTTTCAACCATTTCCTTGTAGATCTTGAAGTTTTCAAAAGATTCTGACTTATTCTTGAGAAAGAAAAATGGGGTCATTCTTGTATAATCATTAACTAATAACATAAATTATTTCTCACCTTTTAAGCCATTTGTTGTAGTTGGTACAACTAGATCAGTATGCACAATTTCCAGTGATCTTGTCGTTGAATATTCCTTTGATTTGAACCTGGTCTTTGTTTTCTTTCCTTGTTGACAATGCTTGCATAAAGTGTTGGTTCATTTCGTGATCTGGGTCATTTATTTGACTGCTTCTCTTTTGTTGACTTTGACAAGGTTATCAAAATGTATGTGACCCATTTTTCTATTCCATAACCAACTTTCATCCTCCTTTCCTAGACAATACTTTTCATTTCCAATTTCACTTAACACATATATGTTGCTTGAAGTTCTCACAACTTTAGCAATCAATTTTCTTGAACCTTCTTTTCTTATCTCGCATTTTTGTGAATCGAAAGTAACATTATAACATTGGTCACAGATTTGACTCACACTTAGAAGATTATGTTTCATATCTTCTACTAGTAGAACATTTTCTGCCTTTGTATTTTTGTTCCCAATTCTGACTGTGCCTTTTCATATGATTTTGGCTAAATCATCATTTCCGAAGGAGATTGATCCATCTCTTTCCTTTCGTAATGTAAGAAACCTGTCTCTATCACCTATCATGTGTTTTGAACACCCACTGTCAACATACCAACCACGTTTCTTCTTCTTAGCTTGTACAAAGAGTGTGCATTCTTCATTTCTATACTGATCCTGCTTTCTTATCCATGTATTTTATTTAGGTTCATGTCTGTGACTGTTGTTATTCTGTTGTGGTT
This sequence comes from Picea sitchensis, assembly GCA_010110895.2. NCBI lineage: Eukaryota > Viridiplantae > Streptophyta > Pinopsida > Pinales > Pinaceae > Picea > Picea sitchensis. Next base: position 2,473 of record SNQJ01S0268666.1, read on the forward strand.
CTATAGGAGGGACTTTCATTCTACAATCTTTGGCCATGTGTCCAAAATTGTCACATTTGTAACATTCCACTTCAGTGCTCAAAGATTCAAACCTGTTGTAACTTCTTCTCTATGTTTCACTAGGCCTTCTTGGATAACCCCTTTGTGTGTGACTTTAAAAGTTGTTTGTGTTCCTTTTGTTAGCTCTGCAATTCACAACTTTATGTCCAATTCACAACTTTATGTCCAAAATTATTACATGCTTAACATAAACCAAAAAAGATAGTTTGATACCTGAGAGTTGAATATATTCTGAAAGGAGGTACTCTTATAAATTCTTCTTCTTCCTGAGGCCTATTTGTCGGTTGTTGATTCTGAAATTTGAATCTTCTCGATGGAGGAGTGTCCCTGTAATATTCCTTGTAGATCTTCCTATCCCCCTTGATTGTTTCTGCATAGATTTTTGGATATGTTTCTTGCTATGTTGTTTTGGAGATTGATCATGTTTATGTCCTATTGTATCCAATTACATACTTGTCATGATGATATTTTTTATGACTGATAATTTCATCCAAAACTTTTGAGCGGTTCTGCATTTTTTTCTTTTGAAGATCCTTTCTTAATGTGACAATCTTTGCTTCCAAATTTCCAATGATCTTGTCTTTTTCTTCTAGCTGTTATTTGAGTGCTTCTTCAATTCTTTTATCTTCTTCTATTTGAACCTTCAAATTTGTGATCATTTGTTCTAGTTCTTGAGTGTCTTCTTTCTTGTCTAGTTTTTCTTGTAGTTTCTTATTTTTCTTCTTTTCTCTTCTGATAACCTCTATGGCACACATTAATTCTTCTCGGTAGTCAACTTTTGCCTCTTCAATTTCTTCTTAGAATTCTTCATCATATTCTTCGGCTTCTTCATATTCTTCTTCGGAGTCTTCTTTATCAGAGTCTTCTACTGCCATGAATAAAACTCTTTCTGTCTCACTGTCACTTACTTCATATTCGTCTGATGATGACATTTCTTCTTTGGTGTGTAAGATTTTGTTGAAAAATTTCTTTGTGGTTCTTTTGCCTTTATATGTTTGTTTGTCTTTTGAGTAACCTTCATCATTTCTATTTTTCTTATAAGGACATTTGTTATCAAAATGACCAATACCATCACAATTAAAACAAATTAAAGGAAGCTTACCTCTATACCTATTGTTGGTTCTCTTGTTTAGTCTTTTGACAAAGTTGGCCACTTATTCATCATCTTCCAAGATGCCACTGTTGTTTCTATGTTCTTCTTCTTGCCTTCCCTTTTGCTTTGAATTTTTGGATGCTTTGAAGGCTGCTTCTTTTATATATGGATTTTCCTGTTCAATTCTCATTTCATACGCTATGAAGATTCCATGTAATTCATCCATTCTTATTGAGTTAAGATCTGATCTTTCTTCTAGCGCTGATATCTTAGAGTCAAATCTCATAAGAAGAGATCTTAGTACTTTTTGAACAATTACAGATTCTTTGATTTCTTCTCCCAATCCCACGATTTCATTTACTGTTTCATCAACTCGTAAAAAGTAAGTTGCAATATTCTCATCTTCCTTCATCTTAATTTGTTCGAGCTGACCTCTGTAAGTTTGAAGCTTTTTTGCTTTGACTTTTGAATATTCTTCATAAATATTTTGAAGTTTGTCCCAAATCTCTTTAGCAGATTTACAATGTGCAACTTTGGTGAATAGCGTTTCACTAAGACCATTCAGAAGTGCATTTTTGGCTTTGGAATTATTATGACTGGGTTTCACTTCTTTGTCATTTGTTGGCAGAATTGCTGGTGTTGTGTATCCATCTACAATTGATTGTCAAATTTCAAATCCCTGTGCCTGTATACATGTTTTCATCCTTATGCTTGAAAATGCATACTTATGTCCATTGAACGGTGGTATTCCATTTTTATACAAGTTTTTTCTCTCCATGATCTACCTTTTAGTGGTTAAACTGATTTCTAAAGGAACCTGCTCATATACCAATTGTTGGATTACTGAGAGGGGGGGTGAATCAGTAATAGAGAAATTTAATCATTTTTAACCATATAATCCAAGTGTTATATCAATGTAGCATTATCATCCAATAACTGCAGAGTAAATAAGCAATGAACAAATGAACAATCATACACATACACAATACAACAATTTTTTACGTGGAAACCCAAAGAGGGAGAAAACCACAGAATGATTTTTCTTAAATGTCTTGAAGAATTACATTCATTGGAAGCACCAACTTCCTTTGTTTTCTAACTGCAATTGGAATGAGGCTCCAACCCCCTTGTTTCTCAGGCTACAACCTAAAGGAAGCTCCAACTCCCCTATTCTCTAGCTACAACTAGAAAGAGGCCACAACCCCTTATGTTCTCTAGCTACAACCAGAAGGTGGCTACAACCACCTGTCCTTGCCATGTTCAACTACCCTGAAGTAGAATTAGAATGATGGAACCATTTTCACACTATCACTGTGATATATACCGCTATAAACCTGTACCAATAAACTTGAACCATGCATCAACCTGTACCTCAAATTGTAATCAACCTGTACCATAAACAAGTGCAACCAACCATGTACCAAGTATGTACCAATCACGTGTCAACTACTCATTAACTATGACTCATCAATATGCACCAACATCATCAACTATACACCTCATGTATGTACTAACTCATCAACTACTTGTCTCAACCTTGTACCCAACATGTACCTCAACCAAAATCCCTCATCAGTATCATCATCCAAATATGATTTGTAAATTTGTAATAGACCTGGTGTATATGATCACATACCTTCAAACCTTCCTTAAATTTAACAACAAGAGACTGACATTTTCATCAAACTTTTCTTTAGTCTCACATGACTAGTTTTGGATTAGTCAACAACCCTAACTTGAAATAATCATAACTATGTACCTGTAATGAATAAAGATATAAAAATGATACATAATGTTCTTCAAAGTTTTTTATGCAATTCATCTAGGTTTCACTACTTGGAACCTCTCATAAATGGAGTTATAGCAAAAATGACATACATTGCTGAATTCTGGCTTATTCTAGAGAGATACCTTGTAGAGCGTACCTCGCATAGAATATTTTTTGAATGGATATGAAATAGTTAAAATGAATACTAAAGACTATACTCTAACCAACACATTTGGTCTTACTGAATTTGGATCTGTTATGAAGAAGTTATGATGTTTTTACCCGAAACACCTATTTTAGACTAGTTTTAGGACTAGCCACAAACCCTGTTTTCCACGGAGTGTAACTCCAAAAATACAACGACCCACAAGATAAAAAAAAATCCACGGATACTTGGATATGTTTCCTCAATGGAATATCAATTTCACGGTCTGAATCATTTTAGAAAAAAATTTATTGCAAAAATGATGAGATGACATGTAAATAACATACCTTAGAAAGCATCATCAAAAGAATTTATCCTCCCTTGAATTTCGACCTTCTTTTCTTCACCTTCCCTCTGAAATTTGGATTAGATATCCTTTGGTTACCTTATTCACCTATACATATTCAATATGCTCAAGTGTGATGTAAAATGAGAGAGCCTTGCCTCTTATTTATACTCTCCATCTTCTAGGTCACTTAACCTATTTCTAGGTCACTTAACCCATTTCTATGTCACTTAACCTATTTTCCTCATTTTTAGGGTTAACCACTTTCCATAATTATAAGGTTCTCCATTACTTTATGATTTAAATATTCCTCCTTCACTTTGTCACCTCACTTTATCATTTAAATAATTTTCTTTGATTTTGTCACTTCACTTTATTATTTAAATAATCCTTCTTGACTTTGTCACTTTACTTTATCATTTAAATAATAATTTTTTCTTTGCAATCTCTTTGACTTATTTGACCTTTTGGGGATTCAAACAAACATATGAGGGTCCTACAACTTCGTAAGGCCATAAATCTCAATCCGTGAGGAGTTATGTGGCGTTCCACATACCACCAAAAATGGCATGACATGAAACAACCTTGGGTCTATTACCCAAACCTTAGTGCTACCAGAATTCGCTACCGAACTTTGTTCAAGGGTTGACATTAATGAAAACCAACCTTAATCAACAATCTTGTCTCAGGGTCTTACCATTCTGGAAATCACAATGCAATAATGATAGACCATGCAAATGCTTCAAGATGAATGTGTTGCACTGAGATCTCAACTTGAGGAAGCTCAGATCCATTCAGGTTTAGGCTCGCCTCCCAAGTTAGTCCAAGGAATCTCTAAAGTGGTTTCATAACCTGATAATGTCTAGCTCTGTTGGACCTTAACCCTCTTTCTTTTGGCTTCAAGCACAACGCTTCATGTACGAAGGGAATTACACTGTCTTCTAATTGAATTTTTTCCTTCTATGTTCTCATACTATTTTTATCAGAATCTACTCTATCAGACTTTTTGGAAGAATTTCTCCATTAGAATCTCTTGATTTTCAGCCCGTGGGAACCTTTTGTAACAAGTATGATCCCTCTTTGGGTATGCTATTAGAAATTTTGAGGCTGTTGTACTATTCTTGTGTGCTCCCGTTCAGTGTTACATAATTAAATATTTCCACAATTCCTGTTAAAGTAAAAAACCTTTCTTTATTATGAATAGCCAATAAATAACCATTTCATCATGCATTTAAACTATTACTATTTCATCTTTCATTTAAACTACCACTATAATTAATATTGTGCTACATAATACTTACCATGTATCATCACCTACCTCTAGTAAAACATTACCACAATGTATCTCTTAGGCATAATTTTTTACCCGCAAAGCAAAGTTTCACCCTGATCTATTTTTTTTTTTAATTCCAATTATTTTAGTCTTTTTACACTGGGATAAAATTCCTAAGATCAAAATTCCATTGTCAAAATTCTCATCAATAAAAGGAAATTATAACTTCCAACAAAATTACTAGCGATTTAAAAAAAATAGTTAAAAAAAAAACTAAATTTATCTACTTTTATCGTGTACTTTATATAATTTTTTTTATAATATTGCTAAGAATGAGTGAGGGCCACCATGTACTATCATCCTATCATGTCATTTATATAGATTTTTTATACTATTTCTAAAAATGAGAGAGGACCACCATGTACTATAATTCCATCTCCCCATAAATATCAAAATACTTGGTCTCAGAATCCACATTGTTTTTTCCACGGACGGTTCCCACATTGTATCATAATTGAATTCAATGATAAAAATAGCTACAATAATAATTATTTTCGTTATTTAAAGTTTTAGGGGACAATATAACTCAAATTCTATTTATAAGAGACCCAATTGTAATCCTGAAGGGTCCCCACTTATATTTTTGTTCGATTACAAAATTAATTAGTTGTAAATATCACCTTAAAATTTATTCAGATTGTTGGTAGTGTACTTTGTGAACCCCAAGGGTCCCCACTTATAGTTTTGTTCAATTACCAAATTAATAAGTTATAAATATAACCTTAAATTGTATGTAAATGGTCGGTAGTTTTTAGTTGGTAATCGATAATGAGGATAGTCAACACTCACTACTATTCACTAATGTAGGATGACTCATCACCATTATTCAAGAAAAACCATGGGTGGTACATAAGAGGGTATACTTTCACCAAATTTCTTTGAGTCTTGGACCTTTAACCACATTTCCTTATGTTTAAGAAGAGGAGATCTTAACCAATTAAAAGCAGTTTTAAATATTACTCCAAAACCAAAATGCAGTGTTAACCTAAATAATATATACAAGAAAGCTAGTATCAATCGTGATCATCATCAAAATTACCTTTAATGAGATCATATCATTTTTAGTAAAATTTAACTTTAATCCCATACATAAAAGTAGATACTACCCTAATTGCAATTTAATCTTGTACCTAAAAATATATTAAATATTACAACTCGTTAAAAAATAAATAAAAAAATAACTATCACAATTAAATATGAGTTATTTTAAAAATATAAATTATTTTTTATTAGTTTGAAATAGTTAGTTAGTACTCATGTTTCTCATAAATGTTAAGTGAATTATTCAAACTCACTAAAAAATGGTTTGATAAACCTCATAACCCCATCATAACATAAAAATTGATCACATAAATACCCATTTGACTATATTTACATATGAGGTCATTATGTTAATCTTTTAAGAAAATAAAGTTAAAATGTTGTAGTCTAAACATCTTATGAGTTGGTCCTTTTCCGACCATTCAAAATAATGGGAAGAAAAACCAACATTATAACTAAAGTTTTGATGGATGGAATTGCAAATATCATATGATAGCATTGCACAATCTGATTGTAGTATGGTATTTTAGGGTGTTGAACCCATTTCTCCATTAAAAATGATAATTTCATCAATCAAAAATTGCAATTTTAGCAACGATTGTTTAACTGGATTATGATGATGACAAACTACCAAAAGTAAAAACATATGATGTTTAGCTTTCTTCAATTTAAATAATTGGTATTATTATTATGATGTGTGGTTAATCAATACAATCACATAAAAAGTGGCTGATATGGTGCAAATTAATGCTATTATTTTAAATGTGGAAAACACTAATGATGAAGATATTTTTTGTATATGGTGGAATCGATGACTGGGGCGAGCTCGTACTCGTGTGACATGGGGTCGATTCCAATCACTACCACTATAATTTCCAGGAGTACCCATGCTTCCCCACATGCGACACATAGTTATCAAGACCAAAATACATTTTTGAACCTCCATTAACCTTTGTTTTCACCATATCATTCCAATTGAGCTTGTGATAAAGGTCAACTCCAAGATAGTTGTATGAAAGAACTTCTTCCATATTGTTATTTTCATATAGAAAAGTAGGCTAGGTGATTTTCTTAGATTTTATGATCACAACCTTTATCTTATTGGTATTTACTAATATTCTAGAGATATTACAAAACTATTTTAGAATTCTAAGTTGCTTGCCAAAATTGGAGGGGATCCTTCCCAAAAGGACAATATGATCCATGTGAAGAAGAAAAATGATGACTATGATAATCAACATAGTGCCAACACAACCTTCTTTCTGTAAACACACCGCTAATTTGTCAATACAAATGCCAAAATGGTAGAGAACAAAGGGCATCCTTGCTTAACCCTTATATTGTAATTAATTCCTTTTGACTAGTGCTCGGTATTCTTAAACTTGGCAATTGTTTTCTCATACAACCTTATCACAACAACCCTCAACCCACAAGGAACTTTTAGATCTTCCATAGGTTTTATATAGGCATTGTGTCAAAGAATCCTTAAAGTTAATGAAGAAGCAAAGGAATTTGATTTTATTATCTTGACACTCTGGAATAATCCTAAGAGTGATTAGGTGGTGTAAGGTTGATTGATAACTTTGAAAACCAGCTTATGTTTTATCTCTCTTCATGTCACTTTCTAATCTGTATTTTATGAGCGTAAAAAAATGAATAAAAATTATCATCAAAGTATGATTAAAACATAATAAAAGATATACAATAAAACTAGTTTCTATTCAATAAGGAAATACGCTGAAACTGTAAAATGCAACAGAAAACAAGCTTGCTAGAATTGTGACGGCTTATCTCTAAGAAGAGATGTGATGGATACACTCATTCTCCAAAAGATTATTACAATGAGGCTCTCAAGGAATTTTTAGAATAAACAATAATTTCAAAAACTCTAGACATCCAAAAACCTAACCCTAGGAGATGAATCGTGAAAAGTCATATGGGCCCCGTTTGGGTAAGTTAGTACATCAACTTCCCGTGGTTGTAACTTTTGTATACGATATTCGTTTTAGGCGCATGATAGCCTATTGGAAAGGTATATCCTAGGAATACACATTTTGCCTGTGGAGATCCCTAAAAACGTTGTTTAGGGCCTCAAAACGACCCCGAAAGTCAGGGATCCGAAAACTACGAAAAGACTGTCAAATTGGAAAACTACCAAAATGAGCCAGTTGGAATAGGTGGGAGGACACCAACATCCATATGTATCAATCCTCCCACCTTAGTAATTAATGGTATCCATTGCATTGAGTTCCCCCATTATATGAGGAAAGTTCTATTGAATTTGACCGTGGGTGAACCACTTGCCTTTGTGCAGGAGTTGCCCTGCTTTGATAACTCAATATACCTGGATCCTTTGCTAGTGAGTGCCCTTAACCCGTTTGTCCAAAATATGATCATTGGATGCCTGTTGTATGCATTCGTGGTTGAGATATGTTGATTTCAGTTGTTATTATATCTCTGAGGTGTCCAATAATGGTGGGAAATAAAGTCGAAGGAGTTCCACATTGAACATTAGGTGCAGGCCAAGGAAAGGAGGAATGTTGAGCTCAAAATCATTATCACCACAAATTTGGTGATGGTGTACGACCCATAACGTAGTGGGCGAAGCTTCCGACGAGGTCTGATAAGGAGTTATTTCTGCAAATGCAACCAAACTTTGTCTCCCACCTGAAACTTGTGTGGCACTCAATGTTGATCATGGCGTTGCTTGTACTTGTCATTGGACTTTTGTAGGATATCTTGAACCTATTGGAGGATGTGTTGGATCCGCTTAATGAACCAGGTGGCTTTGTCAGCTTCAGTTGGAGTAGGAGATGATTCGGTCGAGGTGACGGCAAGGGGTAATGCAACATCTATGGGACCCAATGGTTGTAATCCCAACCCCACCTGAAAGGGGCTATGTCTAGTTGACCTATACAAGGATCAGTTGTAGCTATTATGGACATAGGGAACACTCTCATCCCATGTGCGAGGGTGCTTGGAATTATACATGAGAAGGATATGAATGATCATTTGATTTACGACCTCGATTTGTCCATATGTCTAGGGGTGGAAGGTTGTGGATTTGTTGAGCTTAGTTTCCAATAGTGACCAGAGGCTCGACCAAAATGTGCTAAGAAATCAACTGTCCCAATATGAGACAATGGTTTGTGGGATTCGAAAATGTACCTAGAATCGTTCAAAGAAGAGCTTGGCAATAGCCTCTACTTTGATTCTCTTCTTGCAGGTGATCGAAATTACCATCTTAGAAAAGTGATCAACAACCACAAAAACAGAGTCATTTCCCAGCTTGGTGGACGAGAGGACCGACATGTAGTCCATGGAGATGGATTCCTATGGCCCGTCAAGAGTAGGAAAATGGGTGTACATGTTAAGCCCTAATATTGGCTCATTACCCCTTAATTGTGGCATATTATATTAGTAATGTTATTTTATTTATTTCGGCTTTAGGCCATTAGTTGTAATTATACCTCTTAGTCTCCTATATATACCAAGGAGACATTTTCATTTTGAATCATCTTGTACTTGAACATTTAAGTGGGGTAAAAGGAGGTTGCCC
>SNQJ01S0268667.1:0-11817 GCA_010110895.2 Picea sitchensis
CCAATGGGCCTCATTGGATTGGATCCAATGGCCCTATTTCTCCTAAGATTATAATTTTAAAAACACTCAGTTTAAATTCCCTTGCTCCTTTGCAAGATCTAACGGCTCTCGGGCCTTCGGTGTTTCTCCACGGAGAATTCCGATCGTTCGTTCCTTCCTTCAAGAATCTCTATGGAAGGAGCACATTTTCTTCCACTGGGACTTATCCTCCTATAAAGAAACTTCACTTTGCCTCCCTTTGAATACTTCAAAGGCACTAACCCTCCTAAGCTTCCTTTGCAAACTTGAGTCTCCAAAAATACTCCTGCACGCACTCCTTGCAACAATCCTTCAAATAATTCTAAGTATTTGATTTCTCAACTCTATGCACCTTCTGCAACAACAGTCCTTCACCTTCAACCCTAGGCAGTAAGTTCTAAGGTCTCGACCATCCTGCACACACCTTGCACGGCTTATGTGCTTCACCTACACTTCTGCTGAAATGAGAACAATGGTATCTCTCTTGATCTTTCAGAGATAAACTCTGAACCTTGTTGACACACACCTTATAGGTGCTTTCACTACACTCCTTGCAGGAACTTCTCTCACTCAGGAAGAGAAACAATTGAAACTCATTCTCTTTCTCTCTCAGACTTCAAACATTCAACATGAAATCATATATACACAACATTAAAGCAATTGCATAACAGAGAGAATAAAACAACTATCAACATATCATTCAACATGTATACACAGAAAACATCATAACACCATGAGTCTGATTCAAATCTTTTGTACATGGGTTCTTCCTTACAAATTTTTGCTATAGCTCTCCTTTTTATTTTTCTCTATGCTTATGACACAATGATCTACAATACTACAATGATACAAAGATGAGGGTGTCTATAGTCATTTTCCCTCCTGCTCCTAAAACTGTCTAATCCACATTCAAACCTACCTACTTTCATTAACTACGCATAAATGCCTCTACATTCTATAGATGAGAGCGAATCGCTCAAGATCTGTTTACAATATGCAAGTACACTTCCCCTTAACCATTACATTAATGTCTACACATTTATTTTCAAAACATTTCAAAACATTTTTTTTTAAACGTGCTAAAATGTGCTGGTGCTTATCCTAGTTGGCTTCCACCTTCATGCTTGCTTAGCTGCTGACAATGTTCCTGCATCATACTCCCTCGCTTGAAAATTTTCATGAACTCCTGTTCATGAGCTCTTGCATTGTCTATCCATGCTTCTGAATTGTTGCTTCATCCTCCCAACTGGCATATTCAACTGGACATCCCTTCCACTTGACTAAGTATTCAAAATACTCTTTCCTCTTGGTCTTCTTGCCGACCCTCTTATCAATTATACATTCCATCTGTGGATTTTCAGCTACATGCATTTGTTTAGTCCATTGAACCTCTATTTGTTCATCCTCTGCTCCTACTTCTTCAACTTTGTAAGGTTACAAATCTGAGATGTTGAATATCGATGAAATTCCTATCCCATTGGGTAATTCAATCTCATATGCGTTTGCCCCAAATTTCTTCACAACCTTGCATGATCCAATCTTTTTCATTTTCAGTTTGTTATATGTTCCTCTTGGGAACCTCTCCTTCCTTATATGTGCAAGAATCAGATCACCAACTTCAAATTGAAGTTCTCGCCTGTGTTGATCTTCTCTGCACTTGTATTCTTGACTTGAATTCTGCAATTGCTTCTTTACTTGGCTGTGAAGCTCCTTCATTGCTTCTGCAAAATCCTCCGCACTAGCATTCCTGAATTCATCTTGTTCCAAATCTTTCAATTTAGAAACTCCCCTGGGTTGCATTCCATATACAATCTGAAATGGACTCTGCCCTGTGCTTCTGTTGAATAAGTCATTGTAAGAAAATTCCTCCTGTGGAAGAATGTGATCCCACTGACTGTGGTGTTCAGTCACTAGGCTGCTCAACAAATCTCCCAAGCTCTTGTTCACAACTTTTTTCTGCCCATCCATCTGGGGATGATAAGATGAGCTAAATGAAAAAATTGTCCCCAGCTTCTTCCATACAGTCCTCTAGAAATGTCCCACAAACTTGCTATCCCGATCTGAAACAATACTCCTTGGTAAGCTGTGAAGTTTGACGACTTCCTTGAAAAACAAGTTCGCAATGTGAGTTGCGTTGCTGGTTTTTTGGCATGGTATGAAATGTGCCATCTTTGAAAATCTGTCTACCACTACAAATATTGAATCAAATCCTCTTTGTGTCCTTGGTAGCCCTAATACAAAATCCATGCTCATTGCATCCCACAGCCTCTCAGGTATGGGTAATCGCTGGTATAACCCTGTGTTTTGCCTTTTCCCCTTTGTGTGCTAACAAATTCTACATCTGTCCACAAATCTCTTAACATCTGTCCTCATCCCTGGCCAAAAATATGCACCATTCAACTTTGAGAACGTTTTGTCATGTCTGAAATGTCCGACCAATCCTCCACTGTGTTTTTCTTTCAGCAGATTCTCCCTCATGGAGCATTTTGGAATACATAATTGATTGCCCCTGAATAATAATCCATCCTGGATCATATATTCAGTCCATTGGCTTCTGTCCCTGAGAATTGAATTCTCAGATGCCTCATACTCTTCTTTAAAATCTGGGTCATCTCTGTACATTTCTTTGAGGTTATCAAAACCCAAAGTTTTGACTCTGAATTCCTACATAAGAAAACATTTCTTACTCAAAGAATCAAAAACTTTGTTAGCAGTTCCAGAAATATGTTTAGTTACAAAAGTAAAATTCTGCATGAATTCAACCCATTTAGAATGATTTTGGTTCAAATTGTTTTATTGAGTCACGAATTGCAAAGCGTGATTATAACTGTACAAAACAAACTCTTTAGGAACCAAATAGTGTCTCCATTTCTTCAATGCTTGTATGACTGCATAGAATTCTTTGTCATATGTTGAGTATTTGACCTTCGCTTCATTCATTTTTTTGTTGAAATATGCAACCGGCCTATCATCTTGGCTCAAAACCGCTCCAATTGCAAATCCACTAGCATCACACTTGACCTGGAACGTCTTGCTAAAATCCGACAAAACCGGAATTGGTTGCTCTGTGATCTTTTTCTTTAGCAGATTGAAACTCTTCTCTGCTTCCTTCATCCAATGAAAATATTTGTGTCTTTTCTTCACCATATCCATCATTGGTGCACTAATCCCCCTGAAATTTAGGATGAATTTATTGTAGAAACTAGCCAAACCATGGAAGATTCGAACATCAAACACACCTTTTGGTGATGGCCAATTCTTAAACACATTCACTTTTTTTGAATCCATCTTCAGCTCATTTGCAGAGATAACAAAACCCAAATAAATGAGTTATGTCCTCATAAATGATGATTTCTTCACATTGATCAACAATTTCTCTTGTTGTAATCTCCTCATCACTGTAGCTAAATGCTTCAAGTGTTCTTCTTCTGTCTTCCTGAAAATTAGTATATAGTCAAGATATATGATAACGAATTTCCCAATGAAATCCTTCAGGACTTTGTTCATCAATATCATGAAAGTACTGGGTGCATTTGTTAAGCCAAATGGCATAACAATCCATTCATATAGCCCCTCATTCATTTTGAATGTTGTCTTCCATTCATCACCTTCTCTCATACAAATTTGATGATACCCACTTTTCAAATCAATCTTTGAAAATAATTTTTCTCCACTCAAGAAATCCATCAAATCATCCATCCTTGGTAATGGAAATCTATATCTGATGGTAATCTTATTGATTTCCCTTGAGTCTGTACACATCCTCCAGCCTCCATCTTTCTTTGGTCTGAGCACTGTTGGAACAACGCATGGACTCAAGCTCTCTCTAACCAATCCTTTGTCCATTAAATCCTGGACTTATCTCTCGACTTCTTCATTCTCCTGTGGCGTCAACCTGTATGCTGCTTTGTTTGGTAAACTGGCTCCAGGTATAAGATCAATGTGATGGCTTATACTTCTAATTGGTGGAAATGAACAAGGTAGTCCGTCCACTATGTTAGAACCCTATATAATAGGGGATCAGTATTCTAAATAATATTTATCTATTTCAGGCAGATGTGTTTTCTCATGATGCATGGTGAAGGCGGCAGAAAGCGCTCGACATTTTCCAATCATAAAATGAGTACCTGCGCACGAGTTTCAAAGCGAGTTCCAGTGCATTTTTGGCAAAAATTTGTGAATTGGTTTGAATGGAATTTTTTTTTACTCTTGTGGGTCAAATGAAAGGTTGGGTTTATTAGCCTAATTTGGGTTTTTATAATCTCTGTTTGGTGAATTTTGCAAAAAGTGGCCCCTCGGCCTTCATGCAGATTTTTATGCAAAAATTTGTCAATAATTTTTAGCAAAAAATAATATTGGCCTAGGGCCAACCTCCAAGCACTCAACACTGAGAGTTATACCATTTCACAAACCAACAGAAAACACACAAGCCAGTGCCAGCGCCAACACCAAACCCCAAATCCCAAGCCTCGGGCTCACTTCATCGAAACACTTTGTAGCTATTGGCATATATCAATACCCATGTGTATTCTCTTCTCGTGAATGTGGGATATTGCCCACAAAAAGTCGAAAAATATATAAAACACAACTTCTAAACCCTGTGCCAGATGTTTGAACCATATTCAAGGTGTCAAACACAGAGAAACGCATCCATAGAAGGTTATGAGGTGTCAAGGGATATCATCGGGCCACATCCGGTTAAAGCTCTGGAATCGTTAATGTGCAGACAGAGGTTTGGAGCCAAGAAGAGTTGAAAACCCCACACACAGACAATCTCCAGCCACAACAGAATAAGAAAATGCTGAGGTTGAAAGTTTTGGGCACCCGAATCATGGGCGACGGTGCTACCAGGCGTTTCCAACCCCTCTGTATGCCTTTCAGTTCCAGCCACTGGTATTCCAAGGTTGTGAAAGCTATTTCTAATGATGAGTTGTCTGAGGTCCGTGGATTATCTTCATGTTTGGATCAAACGAAGAGGGCACAAAGGAACACTCTTCCAAATCTCGAGGAAGAGGTATATATAGGCATCGGGATGATGTTAAGAAATACGGGGGGAATCTGCAAGAATGGGATATGAAAGAGTCACAAACCAAATATCAAATGCAAGCGGGTGTTTTTGATTCATTCTCAACCATTAAAGATCATTTACTTGCTTTGGAGGTGAATGAATCAGATCATTGCAAATCTAATGATGACTTGAAAAAGCATATCCCCAGTAGTATATTTGATGATGCATATTGTAGTCAACCATTTACCTTTGAATTTGAAAATCCCAGTCCCTCCTCTGGGGACAATTTGCATTCTGTTCCAGCATCACAAAGTGAAAAATCCCACAGGGAATTGCATGGGGTTTCTCTTTCTGATGGAAACCAGAGATCTGGGATAGAAAGGAGAAGGCAAGGAAAGAAGTTTGCAAATTTAACTGGATGTAGATATCAGGAGTTTCATAAAGAAGATAATGGCAAGTTTTATAGAGAAAACCAACCTTTCAGTGATCGTGATTTGCAAGATAAATATTGCAATGAAAATAGGTCAATTGTCCCTCAAATACATAAGGACTTTGATTCTGATGCCAATCAAGGGATGGTGATGGCTGAACAACATCAACAACGACTGTCAATGAGGCTTACACAAAACGAAATTCAATATCGTGCTGATCTGGAGATGCTTACAACACAGTTTCTTTTAATTTATGAATCTCTCATACCTGGAAAGGAGGAAGAAACCAAGAGAAAACGATTGATCTTCTGTTTAGAAAAGGTGATAAATAGAGTGTGGCCAGGGCTCGGTTACACTTGTTTGGGTCATTTTCTAATGCTTTTGGAGTGTTTAAAAGTGATATAGATATTTGTCTTTCAATTGATGATGAAGAATCTAGCAAGCCTGAACTTGTCTTAAAGTTAGCAGAGATTCTCCAAGATGAAGATATGCGTAATGTGCAGGCTCTGACCCATGCTCGAGTACCTATTGTGAAATTCACTGACCCACTGACTGGAATTTCCTGTGACATTTGCATCAATAATATCCTGGAAGTTGTAAATACAAAGCTTCTCTATGATTATGCACAAATAGATGTCTGTTTACAACAACTTGCATTCATGGTAAAGCATGAGGCATTTAAATGTGCACATTAATTATCAAAGGGATTCGTCCGAGTGGTTGAGAAGGAGCACTAAACATTTGGCAGTGAGAAAGATATCAGGCTTATACATAGTGGTCGATCTACTACACTTGTCATCAATTTCATGATGCAGTCACAGGTGGAAGAGCAATTCCTAATGTAGTCACAGGTGACAGAGCAATCCCAGGCTCTAGAGGAAAACTCGACAATTGGCAAATGATAGTTTCAAACATTCCCTGTCTAAGAAGATTCGACTCCAGCCAGTCTCCAACAACCTCCAGCATTCACGACTGCTGCATTCATTGGTGTTTGATGTTGCTACAGTCTATTTTCTAGTGAATCCTAAAAATCTTCCAATATGCTAGATGTCGAGGCAATAGTTACCAATTGTAATTTTCCCTTTAATTTGATGTTCGATTTGTTTGAGGAAACAATTGACATGTGTAAATATTGGTAACTGTTTTCTATTTTCAGAAAACAGAGGTAGAGCTCGAATCTTGGAGGACAAATAGCATTTTTTTTATTTGTTCATATGAAAAAGACAAAAGGGGGGTTCGACTGGGATGAGAGGAGAGGGTTTAGACTGGTGTGAGAGGTTTCAACCTGAATTTTTAATTTTCTTTGCTGGAGCTGAGGGTTGTGCTTGGCCAGAAAACTTATTTCTGTAATTTTAAATGATCAATCAGTGATGGACATGTTATTTTGCTACAGGATTCGTGGATGTATTGGTGGTGTTTTTTTTCTTTTTTAATGTATTTTCCTCTCCTCTTTACATTTGTTTTCAATTTCTTATTATCAGAAGAAGAGTAATAGAGAAGAATTTATCAGCAAATACTCTGCATCTAATCTTGTGATAATCTTTATGTTTTCTTCTGAAATCCCAGTTTAGGAATTCTTAGCTGCTCCTTTGCCTGGCTTTTTCCTCCCCTATTTTTTCCTCTAATCGACATCATCAAAACTTATTTCGATCCAATATTTCCGCTACCTTTCCATGTGTAAGAGCTTTGTCCAGATCTGAGAATGAAACACATGTTAAAGTGCAGACCCCATTTGCCCAATGGCCCTCCTTGCTGCCCCAAAATGACCATTTAAAAACCCCAACCCCATACTTTCATTACATTTATAGCTATCCTAACATCTGTCCTATTCCATACTAAGTTAATTCAGAAAGAGAGATCTCTCTCTGAGTCTTGGAGGGCTAGATCCAAGACTCAAAGTGGTTCGAGGTTACCTCTGTGATTGCCTCCGTAGCCTTAGGCAAATTACAGAGCGCTAACATTTTTGGTGACTCCACTGGGGAACTTATCCAGAAGTGCACTTCAAGTTCAGATTTGACTTCTGATGGTGAACAGAAGCCAAACATAGGAAGGTTGTACCATTCACCTGGCGACTCCATTGTTTAAGATCCCGAGATTCAAAGTTCACAAGCGACTTCACTGTTGAAGAATCTAGATTTCAAAGACTTGATGATGCTTCAAGATGACAGGGTATGAGGTAAATCCTATATCTCGTGAAGCCATAGAAGAATGCAGGGGCGAGTTAGCAGATTTTCAATTTGATGAAGTTTCGTTAACAACCATGTTTCATTGTTGGAAATTGAAATTTTTTTCTCATGAAATTAAAATGTGTGTTCTCAAGATGTTTACTAAAAGACTTGAAAAGGATATTGAGCTCTTGAATACTCAAATTCAGTCTTACAGTTTCCAACATCCAAAACAATTTTATGAGAATATTACGTCTCCAAAACCAAAAGATATTGTATTATCTTTCCATTTTCTGATTGATGAATATTTTGTTTGCAAGCATAAGTCTGAAATTGAACAGTTGCAATCATGGTCTAATATTGAGGACACAGATGGGAAACTTATCCATTTTAGAATGCTGAATGAATACCTAGAGAATCAACAAATAGATCGTATATTTATTGACCTAGTTGCAAATTATATGGAGCTCCTTTTCAGTATAACTGTTCAATCATATTTTTTCTACAAGGACCCGAGCCATCACCAGTTTCCATTACATATTTCAGTTTTTATTTTCATCAAGCATGATGAGGAAACCCAATCATGGGATCAACTGCTGGGTTGGCTTCATTGGCACTTTTTCATTACCTGATTGAAGCAATAACTGTTAGCAAAGTAGGGTAGGTAGGAATGCGCCAATAAGCTCAACATGATGAGCACTTTTCTTTTTTATCACTTCATAGTTTTGTTTTCAGTTTACAATCTGGGGGTCAGCCCAATGATCAACTGGTTGGTGAAATTCAGAGTTCAATGGTTCTAGACACCTCCTTCGGAGCTATCTTCCCCAGGTGGAGCCTATGTTAGAACCCTATATAATAGGGGATCAGTATTCTGAATAATATTTATCTATTTCAGGAAGATGTGTTTGCTCATGATGCATGGTGAAGGTGACAGAAAGCGCTCAACACTGTCCAAGCATAAAATGAGTACCTGTGTGCAAGTTTCAAAGCGAGTTCCGGTGCATTTTTGGCAAAAATTTGTGAATTGGTTTGAATGGAAATTTTTTTTACTCTTGTGGGTCAAATGAAAGGTTGGGTTTATTAGCCTAATTTGGGTTTTTATAATCTCAGTTTGGTGAATTTAGCAAAAAGTGGCCCCTCGGCCTTTATGCAGAGTTTTATGCAAAAATTTGACAATAATTTTTAGAGAAAAATAATATTGGCCTAAGGCCAACCTCCAAGCACTCAACACCAAGAGTTAGACCATGTCACAAACCAAAAGCAAACACACAAGCCAACTCCAGTGCCAACACCAAACCCCAAAGCCCAATCCTCGAGCTCACTTCATCGAAACACTTTGCAGCTATTGGCATATATCAATACCCATGTGTATTCTCTTCTCGTGAATGTGGGATATTGCCCACAAAAAGTCAAAAAATATATAAAACACAACTTCTAAACCCTGTGCCAGATGTTTGAACCAGATTCAAGGTGTCAAACGTAGAGAAACACATGCATAGAAGGTTATGAGGTGTCAAGGGATATCATCGATCCACATCCGGTTAAATCTCTGGAATAGTTAATGTGTAGACAGATGTTTGGAGCCAAGAAGAGTTGAAAACCCCACACACAGACAATCTCCAGCCATAGCAGAAGAAGAAAATGCTGAGTTTGAAAGTTTTGGGCACCCGAATAATGGGCAACGGTGCTACCAGGCGTTTCCAACCCCTCTGCATGCCTTTCAGTTCCAGCCACTGGTATTCCAAGGTTGCGAAAGCTAGTTCTAATGATGAGTTGTTTGAGGTCCATGGCTTATCTTCGAGTTTGGATCAAATGGAGAGGGCACGGAGGACCACTCTTCGAAATCTTGAGGAAGAGGTATATACAGGCATCGGGATTATGTTAAGAAATACGAGGGGAATCTACAAGAATGGGATACGAAAGAGTCACAAACCAAAGATCAAATGCAAGAGGGTGTTTTTGATTCATTCTCAACCATTAAAGATCATTTACCTACTTTGGAGGTGAATGAATTAGATCATTGCAAATCTAATGATGACTTGAAAAAGCATATCCCTAGTAGTATATCTGATGATGCATCTTGCAGTCAACCAGTTACCTTTGAATTTGAAAATCCCGGTCCCTCCTCTGGGGGCAATTTGCATTCTGTTCCAGCATCACAAAGTGAAAAATCCCATAGGGAATTGCATGGGGTTTCTCTTTCTGATGGAAACCAGAGATCTGGGATAGAAAGGAGAAGGCAAGGAAAGTAGTTTGCAAATTTAACTGGATGTAGATATCAGGAGTTTGATAAAGAAGATACTGGCAGGTTTTATAGAGAAAACCAACCTTTCAGTGATCATGATTTGTGAGATAAATATTGCAATGAAAATAGGTCAATTGTCCCTCGACTCCATAAGGACTTTGATTCTAATTCCAATCAAGGGATGGTGATGGATAAATAGCATCAACAACGACAGTCAATGAGGCTTACACAAAAATAAATTCAATATCGTGCTGATCTGGAGATGCTTACAACACGGATTCTTTTAATTTATGAATCTCTCATACCTGGAAAGGAGGAAGAAACTAAGAGAAAACGATTGATCTTCTATTTAGAAAAGGTGATAAATAGAGTGTGGCCAAAGCTCGGTTACACTTGTTTGGGTCATGTGCTAATGCTTTTGGAGTGTTTAAAAGTGATATAGATATTTGTCCTTCAATTGATGATGAAGAATCTAGCAAGCCTGAACTTGTCTTAAAGTTAGCAGAGATTCTGCAAGCTGAAGATATGCATAATGTGCAGGCTCTGACCCATGCTCGAGTACCTATTGTGAAATTCACTGACCCACTGACTGGAATTTCCTGTGAGATTTGCATCAATAATATCCTGGCAGTTGTAAATACAAAGCTTCTCTATGATTATGCATAAATAGATGTCCGTTTACAACAACTTGCATTCATGGTAAAGCATGAGGCATTTAAATGTACACATTAATGATCAAAGGGATTCGTCCGAGTGGTTGAGAAGGAGCACTAAACATTTGGTAGTGAGAAAGATATCAGGCTTATACACAGTGGTCGATCTACTACACTTGTCATCAATTTCATGATGCAGTCACAGGTGGCAGAGCAATTCCTAATGCAGTCACAGGTGACAGAGAAATTCCAGGCTCTAGAGGAAAACTCGACAATTGGCAAATGACAGTTTCAAACATTCCCTGTCTAAGAAGATTCGACTCTAGCTAGTCTCCAACAACCTCCAACATTCACGACTACTGCATTCATTGGTGTTTGATGTTGTTACAGTCTATTTGCCAGCGAATCCTAAAAATCCTCCAATATGCCAGATGTTGAGGCAATAGTTACCAATTGTAATTTTCCCTTTAATTTGATGTTCGATTTGTTTGAGGAAACAATTGACATGTGTAAATCTTGGTAATTGTTTTCTATTTTCAGAAAACAGAGGTAGAGCTCGAATCTTAGAGGACAGATAGCATTTTTTTGTATTTATGCATATGAAAAAGACAGAAGGGGGGTTCGAATGGGCTGAGAGGAGAGGGTTTAGACCTGTGTGAGAGTTTTCGACCTGAATTTTTAATTTTCTTTGCTGGAGCTGAGGGCTGTGCTTGGCCAGAAAATTTCTTTCTGTAATTTTAAATGATCAATCAGTGATGGATATGTTATTTTGCTATAGGATTCTTGTGTGGATGTATTGGTGGTGTTTTTTTTTCTCTGTTAATGTATTTTCCTGTCCTTTTTACATTTGTTTTCAATTTCTTATTATCAGAAGAAGAGTAATAGAGAAGAATTTATCAGCAGATACTCTGCATCTGATCTTGTGATAATCTTTATGTTTTCTTCTGAAAGCCCGGTTTAGGAATTCTTAGCTGCTCCTTTGCCTGGATTTTTCCTCCCCTATTTTTTCCTCTAATCGACATCATCAAAAATTATTTCGATCCAATATTTCCGCTACCTTGCCCTATGTAAGAGATTTTTCCAGATCTGAGAATGAAACACATGTTAAAGCGCAGACCCCATTTTCCCAATGGCCCTCCTTGCTACCCCAAAACGACCATTTAGAAACCCCAACCCCATACTTTCATTACGTTTATAGCTAGCCTAACATCTGTCCTATTCCATACTAAGTTAATTCAGAAAGAGAGATCCCTCTCTGAGTCTTGGAGGGCTAGATCCAAGACTCAAAGTGGTTCGA
>SNQJ01S0268668.1:0-11741 GCA_010110895.2 Picea sitchensis
AACTCAACGTACTATACTTTTTCACTGGAGTATTTGTAACATGACCGTGAATGACCACCCATTGCTTCTGCCACATGCTAAAGTTGTTGCCCCGAATTACAATTGTAACTCATCACTCCCTCTTACTAGGGACGTCCTTCTGAACCACACCAAGCTTGTCTCTGAAGTACAAAAACTTCACTCTCAACAGAGGCTTGGTCAACACATCAGCTATCTACTCATCTATAGCGACATATTGGAGCCTCACTGCTCCCCTTTGTACCATATCTCTGATACAATGGTACCTTATCTTGATATACTTTGACTTGTCATGGAACATTGGGTTCTTTGTCAACTTCACACAACTTCAGTTGTCACACCAGATACAAGTCACCTCTAACTCGAGATCAAACAATCATGCAAGCAGCTTCTGAAGCCATATTTCTTCGCTACTAGCTGAACACGCTGCTATATAATCTACTTCAGTTGTATTGAGCACCACACTAGTATTCTTCCTATTGAACCATGAGATCATGGTTGATCCCATACTAAAGAAACATACATATGTACTCTTTCGGTCTGCAACACTACTGGCCCAATCTAAATCAGAAATTCCTTGTAGGCTTATCTCACGATCTGAAGAATATCTGAGTCCATAATCAATTGTACCCTCCAGGTACCTCATAACATGTTTTATTGAAACCAACTGAACACTTCTCATCTCAAGCATATACTGACTCAATGTGTTCAAGGAAAAATATATATATATAACCTTGTATTCATTAAGTACATCAATGAACCAATCATCTATCTATAAATGGTGGAATCGACTATCTCTAAAGATGTATCGTTCAACAACTTCATATTTGTCACCATCAGTGTAGGCATGGCCTTGCAATCCATCATTATGAATCTCTTCATAATATCAACAACACATTTTCCTTGGTTAAGGAAAGTCTCACTCAGTCCCTACCATACCTCTAGACCTAAGAGTTAATGCATCATTCCTAGGTCTTTCATCTCGAACTATGCAACAAGATTCCTCTTACTCTCAGTGATGATCTTCTCATCTCCTGTTAGAAATAGGTCGTCCACATACAAAAGTAGTATCATTGTTCCACCATCCACAACCTTGAATTATAGGTTGGAATCTACTTTACTCTTGGTAAATATCAAGCTCATCAGGAAGTTGTCAATTCTATCGTACCATGCTTCAGGTGCTTGCTTTAACCGATACAAATCTTTCTTCAATATGCACACATGTTTCTGACTTTCATGTGTCTTGAAACCTTGTAGCTACTCCACATACACTTCTTCTTCTATTACACCATTTAGAAAGGTTGTCTTCACGTCCATCTAGTGTACCTTCCACTTCTTTACTGCATCTATTACAAGTATAGCTCTAATTGAAGTGTATCTTGCCACAGGGGAAAATGTCTCCTCATAATCTCTTCCTTCTTTCTAGGAGAAACCATGTGTTATGAACCTTTCCTTGTATTTCTTGATACTTCCATCTGTTGAATGGTTTGTCTTGTAAATCCACTTGGAACTTACAATTTTCTTCTCTTTTGGTCTCGGAACCACATCCCAAACATCATTATTTACAACGGACTAGTACTATTCAACCATGGCATCCTTCCATTCTTTCTTCTTTGTATCCTCTTCATAACTGGTAGGCTTAGCATCAATGATGTCACTTAGCAATGCCACATAGCTAGAGTAAGTTCGTGGCCTCTTTCTTTCATTGAAGGATCCATCTGGAGCACCATACTTCTCTGCATCATGAATAATTTCTCGAGCCCAAGTTGGTCGTCTCTTCTTGGTATTCATCTCTCAGGATGAGTCTACACGTATATGTGGTTCTTCCATACCATGATCTTTTAGTACAACATCATCACCTGCATTTGTATCTGTAACTCTGGGAGATTCAGGATCCTCATCATGAATCTCATCTGAATGATTTTGTCTTGATCTACTGAAACTTGTATCCTCATCGAAGGTGACATATCTTCTAGTCTCAATCTGATGGTGACGAGGGATGTAAGCTTCATATGCCTTCAATGTCTCATTGTATCCAACAAATATACCCTTCTTTTTTGAAGGGTCCAACTTCGATCTCTTGTCCTTGGGGACATGCACATACACTGGACAGCCAAATATCCTTAGGTGGCTGACCTTTGGATTTTCACCTGTAAACATTTATTTTAGTGTCTTGTTCCAAAGTAATTTGTGGGCAATTTTGTTTTGCACATACACAACAATCATGGCTTCTTCTGCCTACATATGCATTGATAAGTCTTGATCATGAATCATGGCCTTCACTGCTTCCATGATTGTACGGTGCTTTTTTTTTTCTACACCATTATGTTGAGTATTTTAGGGAGTAGAGAGCTCCCTCTTAATCCCAACTTCCTTATAGAATGCCTTGAATTCATCTGAAGCGAATTATCCTCCATTATCTGATCTCAAAATATTTATATTATTTTCAGACAGGTTTTCAACACGTTCCTTGAACTCTTTGAACTTGTTGAATACTTCACTTTTAGCCTTCAAAAAGTAAATCCAAGTTTTACATGAGAAATCATCAATAAATGAAACATAGTATAGATACCTTCTAAGTGAATCGATTGACATCAGTCCACACATGTCTGAATGTATAATGTCCAAAACTCCTTTGGCTTTGCTATCGTTGCTTGGAAATGGTTTCTTCACGTTCTTTCCTTGTGTGCATCCTTTGCATATGCCTTCATGTTCCACTTGGATTTATAGAAAACTTGTCACCATCTTGCTCACAATCGGTAGGGATTTGTAATGTATATGATGAAATATTTTATGCCATAGTTCACTTGGAGTAATTGTACTGTGTACCAATGCTAAAACTAAGTGTCCCTTTAACTTGTATAATCCTCCTTCTTGGACACCAATCACTACAGCATCATTAATAAATTTTCATCTAGGCCACATGAGGACTTCGCCATCAATGAAAGCAACTCTAAATCCTTTCTCATCTAAAGATGAGATATAAAGGAGATTCCTCTTTAAACCAGGTACATACAATACATCATTCATCTTCATAGGTTTTCCGAAATCCAACTTGTAGGATAATTCTCCTACTCCTTTAATGGGATATTGATAGTCATCACCTAGCTTCACCTTGTGAGGTTAAACTTTCTGAACTAGATCTAAGAGAGATTTCTTATAACTAGTCATGTGCTTAGAAGCACCACTATCAATGAGCCATGTGTCACTTCCATGAGTGACTGTACCTGTAAGAGCTGATATCAAAACATATTCTTCACTTGAGTCTTCTTCTTTGGTTTTCTCATGATCATGTTCATCATCTTTTGTGGCATGAGCATGATGTCTTTCATACTTTCCTTTTCTGACCTGACCTTTGGAGTTGGGACAGTTTATGGCAATGTGTCCCATATTTTGAAAAATGAAGCATCTGTAATTTGAGAAATCCTTCTTGAACTTGTGAATCTTTTGTAATCCATGAGGTTTCTTATGTGAGTGAACTTCCTTCTTTCTCTTTCCCTTTCTGGTGTGTGCTACTAGGGCTTGCTTTTATTCATCACCTAGTTTCTCTTCTCTTGCTGCCAATCTAGCTTCTTCCTTAGTACAATCCTCCCACATTTTGTTAAACCTTGTTAACCTTTTTCTTGAACATACAACCTGAATGAATGATTCCCAAGATCTAGGGAGACCATTCAATGTAGTCATCACCAACTCGGCTTCTTCGATTGTGTCTCCAATGGATTCAAGTTGTTCTTTGACTTGAGACACTCTTGTGAAGTATGATTGGATAGTTTATGAACTTTGCATCTTCACATTCTTGAGTTGTATTCTCAAGTTCATCTTCTGGTTGATATTCTTTCCTTCATACAATCGAGATAAGGCATCAAACATTTTCTTGGGAGTTGTCAATGATGAGATATGGGGGATCAAATGATCCTTGATAGAATCATCAATGATTCTCTTCGCCTTCACTAGGTTCTTTTTGTAATTTGTTTTGGCCTCATCTTCATTAGGTTTTGGAACCACTTCTTTTACGAAATCTTCTGGATCATTCTCCTCTAGAATGAGCATCACTCTATACTTCCATGCTCAGAAGTTATCATCACCTTCAAGATTATCGTCAAGCTTGGTACTGGGTGTCATCCTGTGTTTGAAAAATACAATAAGAAACAACAAGAACTTTTCAAGGAAAGGTTTTGTACTTACCAGAGTGTACTATACCACAGTGATCAGTTCCAGGTTCAATTTTTTGCAACTGCCAAGACGTTTTGAACTAGGGTTTATGGGGAAACCCTGATTTTTCAAAATATGAATTTTGGAATTCTGTTCTGAGGGAAAGGTGCACCCTCCTAAGGTGATTTCCTTGGTGGTATAAATTTGACTAGAGTTCTTCAAAAAGTGGGTGAAAACACCTTCTACGGTTTTGTGCAGTTGTAGCACTAGTTGTAGTTTTCAAAACTTCATCAAACTAAGAATCTAAACCCAAGAAAAGATGTGCTAGGGTTAGGAGACTCTTCCTATGATCTTAGTTTCCCTAGCGAGCTCTTATAAACTGTGAAAATGGATTCTTTCAGGCCCGCTCTGATACCATGTTAAAATTATTCTTAACCAATTAAGTGTGTTATGTATTCTTTAACTTTAGACTATTAAAACAAAAATTGCATGCATAAGGATCATTGAAAGAAAGACATCCACAATATACACAAGATTTGTCCTGGGAAACCCTCGTGGGGGAGAAAACCTAGCAAAGCTTCTTCAATATAGATTCTTCAACAAATACAATGTTTATCTTAAGAGAGATCTCACCAAACAGAAGATAAACCAGAAAACCCTAACCAGAATAGAGTAGTACATCATTAGACCAAGATAGTCCTCCAACAGATAACCAAAACCATTCACCAGAACACCCTTCCTCTGTAATTGCATCACCCTTCCTCTGTAATTGCATCACTCTCTCAGAATTGGGCACTTTTCTGTGTCAGAGATATTGTTGTGTGTGTTCTCCAAGTGAATCACCCAGCCTCTTATAAATACAGGTTGAACTGCCCAGAATTAGGTCAGGGCTGACCTGTCCACTTTATCCTTCTAATTTACAATTGAATTGTCACGGCAAAATAGGGATGACTTTTACAAAGGAAAAATAGGGCTGACTTAAAAAATATAATATAATATTATCTTTTAGGTTTTTGTATTGGTCAAATAAAATATGAGTATAATAATAATATCTTCTGAAGCTACTCAAACTTCAACAGATTCTATGTAAAAGAGGCAAAATCTACCTTGTAAATTGAGAGACAAAACAATAGAAAATGTTTTAATGGAAATGCACGGTCATGCTTCTATATAGCTCCAATTTTAGTGATGAGGTGAATTTAACAAGATTACTATGAAATGCACGCCTAGGATTCATATGACCTCTAAATTGAGTGATTAAATTTGTGGAGTTTTTATTTTATCATTTTGCATATTTTTATACCTTTGGTTTTTCATTTTCAAACTAAAAACCCTCTAGTGTGCATAAAGGTTAAAAATTGTCTTGTAAATGCAAAAAAAATGCTTAAAGGGAAAAATGCTTTAAAATGCATGAAACTGGGACATGATGAAAAATGCATTCCTAGATCTTAACACACCTTTAATTTGAGTGATTCAAGTTTATGAGGGTGTCTTAAATAATTTTACACATGTCTACATATTTAGTTTTTTATTTGAAAACATAAAAGTGGTTGTTGTGTAAAAGAGGCAAAATCTACCTTGTAAATTGAGAGACCAAAACAATAGAAAGTGCCCTAATGGAAATGTAGGCTCGTGCTTCTATATAGATCCAAATTTAGTGATATGATTTTTTAGGTGAATTTAATAACATTATAAATCTATCTATATTATTCGGAGTGCATTTTCAAATGAAAAAGGACTTCTACCTGGAACCCAAATTCAAGACTTTTCGTCAAATGGAGGGTAAAATTGATACTATAAAATGCATGCCTATGACCAAGATGACCTCTAAATTGAGTGATTAAATTTGTGTAGTTTGTATTTTATAATTTTACATATTTTAATATCTTTAGTTGTGCATTTTAAAACCAAAAACCCTCTATTGTGCATAAAGGTTAATAATTGTCTTGTGAATGCAAAAAAAATCATAAGGGAAAGATGCATAAAAATGCATGAAACTAGGGAAAGATGAAAAATTCACGCCCAAGTCTTAACAAACCTGCAATTTGAGTGATTTAAGTTTCTTAGGGTGTCTTAGATAATTTTACACTTGTCTACATATTTAGTTTTGTGTTTGCAAACATAAACGTGGTTTTTGTGTAAATGAGGGAAAATCTACCTTGTAAATTGAGAGACCAAAACAGTAGAAGTGCCCTAATGGAAATGCATGCACATAATTCTATATAGATCCAAATTTATTTATATAAGTTTTGTTGTGAATTTAATAACATTTTAAATATATTTGTATCATACAGAGTGCATTTTCAAATGAATAAGGACTTCTACCTTGAACCGATATTCAAGACTTTTTGTAAAATGGAGGGTAAAACCGTATTTCTGTAAAATGTCCGCCTAAGACTCATATGACCTCCAAATTGAGTGTTTCAAATTGTGGCATTTGTATTTTATCATTTTACATCTATTCATACTTTATTTTTTTATTTTGAAACCAAAAACCATATGTTGTACATAAAGGCTAAAAGTTGCCTTGTAAGTGCAAAAAAATGCATAAACGAAAAATGCATGAAAAAAAGAGGCATGATGAAAAATGCATGCTCTAGGAATAAAAATCCATGTATGTTGTTGGTAATTTACAAGTTACAATTTAAAGGACTATGGATTTTTTGTAAACTCTAAAGACTGTATACTAGGGTGATTTGTGCCCATACTTTAGTAAAGGGTTGAAATATACACCAATCTTTTGCAACTGTGCACACGCACTAACTAAAATGAGAAAAAAGGCACTAGATACCTATGTCCATGAGCTTGATGAGGTAGGAGCTTGTACAACCACATCACACATAATCTAGTTGTTAGTATCATTTCCATTGCGAAGACCTGTAGAAATCATCAAAGAATAAAAGGTTATATGACTTAATAATAATTAAATAAACAAACAAACATATCGACATGTACAAGACTCTTGAAAGGATAAAGTGGAATACATGAATGAGCTTCTCTTGGTTTCAATAATAATTTATTCTCTATTGAACAAGGCCAACCACGTGAATTTGGAAGCTCATTTTCCCCCTCCCCCCTCGCATCACTCTCAATTCCCCATACCCAATCTATCTACTGGAAAATAATTGAAAGTGGCATAGTACGATTCATTCATAGAAAGTAGCAAAACAAAATTTAAAGGTAAATAAATTAAAGAATGTGTGCAAATATGTGGTTTTGTACATACAAAACATATAACATACATCCGTAAGAAGGTTGCAACAAATATTATATATTAATAAATTTTATCATCAAAATATGTGGTTTTGTACATACAAAACATATAACATACATCTGTAAGAAACTAGCAACAAATAGTATATATTGATAAATTTTATCATCAAATATGTTTCCATTATACATGTTTCTCATAATGTATACAATCACTTCTTTTAATGTTTCTTAGTTTTCATCTATCTGTTGATTGGCTCATCCATTTCTAGATCCACTTCAATTGTTGGGCTCTCTCTTGGTGTTGATTTAATATGCATGCTCTGACGTGTTGTACATCTATTCAAGTACTCTCCATGGCATGTAGGTTGCTACTGAGGGACCTCAACTACAATAACAAAAAAAGTTAAATTGATATGGTTAGTTATTATTCACAAAAGTAGTTCATTAATGAAAATATCATTATAATGTTCTTTATCAAGTTGACTAGTCAAGACCATTGGTTTAGATGCCATGTGTTTCTTCTCTCACCAAGCATGCTCTTCCATCGAAACAAGATAATTTATAATTACACCATATGCAAGTAAATATTATTAATTGTAATCCATACTTGTGATTTTATATCCATAATACCGTCATGGTCGGGTTGCACACCACCATCATCGGGTTGCACTCCACCATCATGATCGAACTGCACACCACCATCATCGGACTGTACTCTGTCATCATGGGGTTTTTGTCCATTGTTGGCCTCATTATTGTTGTTTCTCTCTTACTTAAAATAAAAATACACATTCATTTATGGGTGAAATCAATCATGAATAGATTTTACAAGTAATCAACAATTAAAGTCCATTGATTTTACTTATGATGTCGTTCAAAGGGGCGGATTATGTTTTCTCCATGATTTGTCAATGTTCAACCATGACTTGAAAGTTGAACTTAAAACCGATTCGGATGTCATATTCTGTGGTCGCAATTTTGAATTAAGCCCCATGCATTGCACAAGATCTCAAATTTGGCTTATTGGATGCAAATTTGGTACATTTTGGGTCAGAGTTCCGATGATGATTAAGGTCGGAGAGCCTATATTGTAATTTGTACATAAAAACGGATTAATAAAATGCATCATGGTTGCATACCAAAGGACAAAATAGTATGCATGGATAGGACTCCACGAGAGGGGAAGGTTAGGGGGCTAGGAAGCCTAAAAAAGGGGCTAGTGCTAAAAATAATATAATATTTCAAGAAAAGTTACATGGGCATTTTATCCTAAGTTTAGGAAAAGGTTCCAAAGGGGTTTCTTTCAGTTCCACATGGAAAGTTAACCCCGTGCATACATAAACCTTATTTTCAATGGAAAATCATTCCATTCCATTCTGATTCTATTATGAGCCATTCCAATTCCACACTTTACCACTCCTTAGCATTGTGACCAATTCCTGTGGATTTCATGCTAGAGGGTGAGTTAGAAAATGTCTATAACCCACTGTTATTTTTGAATCCCTAGAATTCCAGGCAAGTTATGTTGGGGATTTAGTGCACAATTCTCATTTGGTTTCTATAAAGAAGGTTGGAGCCCTTGATTTTTTGGGTGAATGCCCAAGGTGTGAATCATGTAGGGTGCCTGGAGACTCCTAAGTGCAACTGGATTTCCTAGATTCATAGTTCTCTAAGACTTCATGGATGGCATGTGCTACAAACCAAGCGAATGTGGTGTAGAGAAGGGGGTATACTTCCTTGGGTTGTAAAAGATGATGCAGAATGAGAGGTTGTAGGTTGGAATTGCCAATGGAGTTTGGTGCCTTGTCCAGAGAACACGTGCACTATCTATGAGATCATAGTTGGCTTTAGGTAATCCTTTTCCCTGGTGGATTCATAGCCCCAGCTTGGGGGTAACTTGTTGCTGATTGAAATGGAGCAACAGAGTCTATGGCTAGGAGGAATGTCTAAGGTTTGTAGCCATTTGGTGCCATTTACACAAGATAAGTGTTATGAATATGGTTTTATGTTCTTAATGTTGTGTTTTATCTTGTGTACATATGTTGTTTATGATTTATATTTAAGTATGCATGTTTATATTGTTGTTGTTATTACTTTTTTTGTTTCATTTCGTGGTAGTGTGCATATGCATTCATAACAGACATAATTATGGTACTAGGGGTACCTTGTTGAGAAATTGTACCAGGTAAGGTAACCGGGATTATAATTAATGGTACTAGAGAGATTAAAGTATGGTAAATACAAGCTAGGTTTAAAGAAATTCGAATGTATAGTGTATTCGGAGTGGGAAATTGTAGTAGCAAGAGTGAACATGGAGCTAGGTGCATTATACTTTGGTATCAGAGAAAAGTTAATGGAAAAGTACCCCATACTCTCAATATTGAATAGAGGGTATTGGGTATGTTACATTTCAAGTATCAATAGATTCTCCAAAAGATAAGGCTATGGAATCATTCAAAAGAAAATGTCACAAAGAAAAATATTCAAAGGAGGATGTTGAGGAAAGAGCCTTAAAAAATATTGTAGTGTGTTGGAAACGGTAAAAATAATGTTGTGGAGTGATAGAAATGACAAAAATCGTGCTACAAAGTGTCGGAAACGATGAAAATAGTTCTATATATTGATGAAATCAATGTTGCAAAGTTCTACAAATGTATGTTGCATCAAACAAAGAAATGGGGGAAATTTATTGATCCACTAAGACTACCAAGAGATAAATGTGCCAATAAGAAAGCCATTATAAAAGAAAATGAAGGAGGTGCAGTTTCTTGGGAACATCATAACCAATCTATTTTAGGTGCAATCCAATGAAATAATAACTTCCTGTAGTGAAGAAAGTGTTAGCACTTTGTAATTTGCCCAAGGTTGAGGAGGCAATCACTGAGGTAACATCAAACCACTTTGGAGTCCTGTATCTAGCCCTCCAAGACTTAGAGAGGGCTCTCTCTGTCTGATCTAGATTTGTTTATGATAGATTTTAGGCTAGTTATTATTGTACAGAGGTTTGTTTTATAAATTGGTTGGTTGGAATAGGAAGGGAAAACCATTGGGCTATGGAGTCACAAATCAGAATGGATCAAAACCAGGTCATGACAGTCTAATATTGTAGGGAAAGGTAGGCAAATCCATTGGATATTCAATATTTAATGCATGGAGGAGATGAAAAGGTCTAGAAATTAAATCAAAAACAGAGCAATCAAGAATTTTGTTTTCAATCTTCAGTAGAAAAACACAAAAATTATTCCAAGTCAGTGACAGAGGGTGCATTTAAACCAATTTTGTCCTTTTGTCTCCTTAAAATAATTCAGGTTGTAGAAAAAAAAATTGATAACAGAGAGAACAAATTAACAAATAAAATAAACTTCACCAATGGGATTTGTCACAAGAATCCTGAAATGGTCACATTGTATCACTGGAAATCTCATACATGGAGGCTCTGTGAGTTGTTTTACAAAAATTAAATCATGGTCCCCAACTCATCAACCATTGTACATTTGAATTATAAAAATATATAGAAATATTATCTCCCATGATAAGGATGTCAAATTCAACAACCTTGGCCAAAAATAGAAACCAATCCCTGAAAATCTTGAACTGTCTGCCATGAAAGACGGGCCGAACTGCTGAAAAAATGGGTCAAATCAGACGTTTGTATCTCCCAAAATATGACATATGTGTAAAAAAATTAAATAGGTTATTGTAGACGAGTCTATCTTGAAAGAAAACCTCTTTCGGTTTTTCTAAATTAATCTCTAGCTCTCTCAAACAGCGGCCTCAAGATCATGACCAAAACAGGAAAAAATGGAATCCTGAAAATTAGGGCTCAGAGATGGATTTGACTTTGATTCTCCCAACTTCTGACACCTATGTAAAATCTGGGAGAGTTTATTGTTCGTCATCCCATGCTGAACAAAAACCTCTCTCGGATTTGCAAAATTCATTCTCGTTTGCTCGGAATCTCTCTCGGAAGACGATGTGATGAACTATGCCAAAAAGGGGTTTTTATTTTTGGGAAGGCGGTTTTGGAGGAGGAAAGGTGGTTTTCGGACCCCTCGGGTGGTAAGTGGTAATAGTGGGGGGTTCCGAGTTCACCATATGGTGACATGTGTCCCTGGGTGGTTTTGGATGTCGGACTCTCTTTTGGTTGGGTGACGTAATGGGGGGTCCGAGTTATATGGAAAAGTCGTGGGTTGTAAAAAATTAGGATAGTTTAGTTTTTTTATATTATTTGTTTTTTTTTATTTTATTTTTTTAGTTTTTTATTTGTTTCTTAGTTTTTTATTTGTTTTTTGTTTTTGTTATTTGTATGTTTTATTTAATTTATGTTTTATTTTTTAATTGTTTTTTTTTTAATTTAT
>SNQJ01S0268669.1:0-10724 GCA_010110895.2 Picea sitchensis
CCAACTTCCTGAATGTTCCAGCACCAACTGGATGGAACCACCAAATTCCAGTTACACAGGCTCCAACCTGTATAACAGAAAACACTTGTTCTCCCTAGCACCACCCTGCCACCCTGGTTTCTCTAGCTACAACCAGATGGAAGCTACAACTTCCTGTTTTCAAGCTCCCACTTGAACCTCTGAGGAAAACAATCCTCCCGAGCACCTCCCAACCACCCTAAAATATTAATGGCTAAACACACATTCAACTTTACAGATAAATCAGTTCTTACCAGTCTTTCCTTGTTTGTAAATCTGGTCTTCTATTCACTATTCTGTTGCTCTTCTCTTCCTCTGTCTGTTCAGCAGACATGCTCTGCATCAACTTGTTTAGTTATTCTACTCTGCATTTTCTCTTTCTGTCATTCTGCTATACTCCTGCTCTTTCTGTCATTCTGTTCTTATGTTCAATCTCCTTCTGCGCATGCTCTCCTCTATTTTTCTTTACAGTTTCATTCTTTTTCACATGCTCGACTGCTCACCCAACACAGTCTGTTTCCACTTCTTTTATACAATTGAACAAACGATTCAACTTCCCTTTCCAATAGGTAATACAAGGACATCTGTCTTGCCAACTGAAACGCTAACCAATTTGTCATTATCAGTCCGTTTCTCTTAACTGATTCATAACTGAAGTGTTAATGTGTGAGGAAGAACAACAACCCTCCAATCAATACTTGATTCAACGGTTCAGATCCAATCGGGATTTCTCTCATCGCGATTTCAGCATTCTCAGTGTCGAGATGCACATGTACTCGAAATCCCCGATTCTCCGATCCCCGATGTGCTCCTTTCCCGAGCTTTAGCCCCTTCTGGCTGCACAATGGTCCATGTGACCAGCTATCACGTGACCACCACCATACCTCTCGTCGAGGTTTCGGGGTTTTCGATGACAATGTGAATACGCCCCTTGGACCTGCGATATGCCGATTCTCGACTTCCTCTGTACTCCTTACACCTATCCTCCACTGACTCCTAGGTGGCCCACAGTCTATATGCCTTATCGGGAAATCGTGTATCGCGATTTCGTGATGTTTGATGTTCAATGTTCTTGTCAATACCAAAACCCGATCGTCCAAATCCCGATGCTTCGTTACGATGACAGCTGGCCTCCACTACGCCTCCGTTCTCCTGCTCTGCTATGCTGACAGCTGGCCCCCATTCATCGGGGTTTCGCCGATCGCGATTCTGATTTGCACAAAACTCTTATCAACAGGATCCTCGATTTCCCGATGAACAAAATGTCAACGACGCCTTGATCTTCGACACCTGTCCCTCAGATGGACGGTCCCGATCCCTCCGGGATTTTGAGACTTTCTATGTCAAGTGACTTTGTCATTTCAAAGTCCCGATCTCTGATGCCTCTGCTGACGTCACACGTGGTTTGACACGTGTTAGATCCTGCCACATGTCACTCTAATCCGTGACTTACATATGCCTGAAGTGTTGAATCTGCCTGACACCTGTCATTCCCTGGTTGTGCCACGTGTCCCTAGCTGCCGTGGTTTGTTGTCGTGAGTTGGATCAACGGTCTAGATCACATGTTGATCTGACGGTTCAGGTTCAATCGTGATTTCGCATATCGCGAAATCGGGGTTTTCGTTGTCGAGTGAATTGGACATTTCAAAGTCCTGATCCCCGATTCTCCGATGAAGTAAATCAACGGTCCATATCTCATGCTTGCTTTAACAGCTGCGATCAAATCGTGAAATCACATATCTCGATTTCGAGGTTTTCGTTGTCGATTGAATTGGACATTTCAAAGTCCCGATCCCCGATGGCTTATCTCCCTCGCAGCTTCTACAGGTCTGATGACTGACGGGTATTAGCTTCCGATCTGACGGCTCAGATCCTCTCTCCAACAAAGACTGTAAACTATGGTCTAGATCCGTTTTGGATTCAATGGTTATGATTGAACCATGATCTTGTTGCAATCTGACTGATACAAATCCATCAATGTCAACAACCATTCGCTGTCTGCAAACTTGCCATCAATGACAACAACCATCAACACACATTCGTTGCTTGTTCAATATTTGCCAACACTTGGATTATGAACAATTGAGAAGGTATTTTTGAAAACTGGAGGAGTTTATTTTTCATAACATGCCAAATAAAAAAACCTCTCTCATTTTTTAAAAATGTATTATGGTTTGAGAGATATTAGACATAGAAGTGGCACTACCAACTATTTTACAACGACGCTACCTAATTTCTTGTAGCGGTCACAATTTTGATATTCGCCTTGTTGGGAGGTTTCCACATGTCAAGGAGGGTTTGAATGGATTCTCAAGGATCATTTATATGTCAAGGGACACCTACACCTAAGATTTATCTCCATAAAATGCCTCATGCAATGAGGTGGAGACATTTTATTAATGACTTCCAACAACCTCCTGAAAATTAGCAATTTGTTGGATTTTTGTCTCTTTGATTGTTGCCACTTATCTCCAAGGTTTAGAATCCAATGGAGGAGATGGGATTAGACCTCCTAAGGTTATGAGGATTCTATTTTCTATTTAAGGAAGGAAATATCTCTTGGAGAGGGGATGGATGAGCCAAGAGAGGCTAGAGAGAGTAGGAGTAGGCAGTTTTCCTGTCTGTGTTCATTTGTAAGCCTATGGGCATTTTATGATTGTAAGAATTACTGCTATTAGAGACTCATGAGAGATGTGATTTCGTATTGTAACCCTTTTTTTTATATTTCTTATTATTTTAATATATTGCAGATTTGAGGATCAAAGGCTGTCAATGATTTATGGATCCCTAAGTAGCAGAGGATCTGTTGTATTTTGCCCATCATTCATTGTTTATATTCAAGTATTTATTGATTCATTAAATTGAGAGGATATCTATTTAGTGAACATTATACCTTATGTTTTCCTTCTTCATTCTTCCACTTATCAACATATAATCTTGTTTTCTGTTGAGAAACTTTTGTGCCTTCGAGGAGAAGGATGTTTGTGACTCCATTGCCCATTGGTGTAGCCTACTGATCTGCAGTTTGTTGCCCTCTCCCTTTCTTTATCCATATTTTTGATCCACCTATTCAAAACCAAAATTATCTTTTACATTCTGATGGGTGTTGAGCTTATACTTTAGCAGTCAAAGTGTCACTTTCAGTGCTAACATTTTTTGCGCCGTTTCTGGGGATGGATTTGAGAAGATTGAAAAGATCCCTGGGAAGAACGACATTGCACAGCTCCAACTTTAGATGGTGACTAAAGTTGGACACCTTCAAGACTTCACATTCACCATGATGACTCCATTATTCAGAATATGTTGGTGACTCCACTGGAATGAGAAAAATTAAATGGCTATGAAGGTTATCCTGGCTAGGATGTTTGCCCCACTAAATTTCTCAGCCATAGATGGTTATCCTCATCCTGTGCCTCAAATTGATGAATGGAAATATCTATTGCCCATATTTTATGAAGGTGAGGATGACAACCCTTTTAAGCATGTTCATGAATTTCATGCATTGATGTAGCAGTTTGACATCCATCATGAAGATATGTTGATGAAAATGTTCATGTATTCATTGGAAGTCGATGTGAGGCAATGGTATAGACCACTCCCTGCTTCCAGTATTTCCTCTTTGAAGGACATTCATGATGTTTTTTATTCTCATTGCAAGATAATTTATCTAGTTGAAAGACTTTTTGAGAATTGTTGTGAGGGGTATGCATCATATATTCATGATTCAACAAGTGATTCCTCTAGAAGTGATGATGAAAGGGATGATTGTAGAGAGAAGGACTTAAATGATGAGTTTCATAATGCTTTTCCTAAATTTGAAGAACAAATGCATCATTCATGTCAAAATCTAGGTCCCCAAGAGAAAGATCAATATGGAAAATCCATCATTTCCCTTTCTCTTCCTTTTCTCATTTCTTTATGTCAAGAGGTCATCTTAGGTTCATATTTATTTCATCATGAGAATAGTGTTGCAACTTGTCATGAACAAATTCATAGCTTACCAGTTGTTTTTGTAATCCCTCCTATTGTTAATGAACTAGTGTGCCATGATTTGCCAAGTTTTGATGACTATGAGGATGTTTTCACTGAACAACCAGTTGTCCCAACTATTGTACTAATCCCCTCATCCATTAATAGTCAAATGCTCATTGATTCACCTTTGTATGATGATTATGAAGATGATTTCCATGAACAATCTATTGAAGACCTTATATCAGAGAAGTACCCTTCACATCAAAGAAACAATAGCTTGTTTCAACCCTCATGTCATATTTTTGTTGCTGAAAAAGATGAAAAAGATGATAATCTAATTTTAGAGGGTGAAAAACAGAGAAATTGGGACCATAATCCAAGCTATGATGAATATCCCTCACAATCAGAAGATAAGATACAAGAATGTAGTTTCCCAAGCACTTCTAATTGTGATGAACTGCCCTATCAACCCCATATTCCTCCTAAAGACACAAGCTCAGTTTCATCAAGAAGCCAAGATCAAATGCCATGTGATCAGATGAGAAATTTTGAAATTAAAGAAAGACAAGCATCACTAAGCCTTTTTCCTAATACACCTCATGACTAGGAGTGGACCAAGGCCATATGCATTGAGGATGAATCAAAAAATCAACAAGCCATACAACAACCAAGCACAATGGAGGAATGACCTAATGCAATACTTTTCCTTTTTACACAAAGAAATGTCACAGGGGCAAGTATTGATGATGTTTTTCAAGAACCATTTGTTGCATGTCTGCAAGCAGAAAGTCGACCTAGGCTCATTGATTTATTCAATGGAAAGTGTATTGCCAAATGTTTCTTTGACGTGCCTTCAAGTAAGAATTATCTCTCGTGCTTAAGGAAGCACATTTCAAAGCTTCAAACAGTTGAAAAAATGATGAAATGGATTCATTGGTTGTTTCATGTAACTTGAATGCTTCATTTTCCCAATAATTAGAGCAGGTGTGTCCAATAATCTTGCTGAACAAGCATCATTTTCATCATTTTTGTCAGCTTCAATTTTCATTTGCATTTAGTTTCAGTTGAAGGTCACATATCAAAGAATATTGTAGAGGTTAAAGGTTGGGAGCAGCCCTAGGATAAGGCAATGAAACTATAAGAGTTCTTAGAGCCTCACAGGGAGGAATCTATCCCCCATAGAGCCTATGTTAGCACAAGATTGGTTTATGCCTCAGCTTTGCATAAATCCTTCATTATTCATTTTGGCAAATGAATACAATTGTTATGGGATATTTGATTTATTTTGGGGAAAATTGAAATTATATTGGGTTATGCCCAATCTCCAAGTTCAAGCATAAAAATCACTCACGGATTTGAGCTACCCAATTGCACGCAGAAACACAGATGGGCACTACCTAAATTCTGGCAGAAAGCGAATTGTGCAGAGTTATTTTACCAGTTTTGAGTCACTAACTTGAAACTTGGATTATGAAGAATTGAGAAGGTATTTTTGAAAAATGGAGGAGGTTTTTGTTCATAACATGCCAAATAACAAAAAAATCTCTCATTTTTTCAAAATGTATTATGTTTTGAGAGATATTATACATAGAAGTGGCGCTACCAACTGTTTTACAACGACACTACCTAATTTCCTATAGCGATCATGGTTTTGATATTCGCCTTGTTGGGAGGTTTCCACGTGTCAAGGAGGGTTCAAATGGATTCTCAAGGATCAATTATATGTCAAGGGACACCTTCACCTAATATTTAGCTCCAACAAATGCCTCATGCAATGAGGTGGAGAAATTTTATTAATGACTTCCAACAAATTCCTGAAAATTGGCAGTTTGTTGGATTTTTGTCTCTTTCATTGTCGCCACCTATCTCCAAGGTTTACAATCCAATGGAGGAGATGGGATTTGACCTCCTAAGGTTATGAGGATTCTATTTTCTATTTAAGGAAGGAAATAACTCTTGGAGAGGGGATGGATGAGCCAAGAGAGGTTAGAGAGAGTAGGAGTAGGCAATTTTGCTGTGTGTGTTCATTTGTAAGCATGTGGGCATTTAGTGATTGTAAGCATTACTACTATTGGAGACTCATGAGAGATGTGATTTCAGATTGTAACAATTTTGTTTATATTTCTTCTTATTTGAATATATTGCAGATTTGAGGATCAAAGGCTATCAATGATTTATGGATCCCTAAGCAACAGAGGATCTGTTGTATTTTTCCCATCAGTCATTGTTTATATTCAAGTATTTGTTGATTCATTAAATTGCGAGGATATCTGTTTAGTGAACATTCTACCTTATGTTTTCCTTCTTCATTCTTCCACTTATCAACATATAATCTTGTTTTCTATTGAGCAGCTTTTGTGCCTTTGATGAGTAGGATGTTTGTGACTCCATTTCCCATTGGTGTAGCCTACTGATCTGCCGTTTGTTTCCTTCTCCCTTTCTTTATCCATATTGATGATCCCCCTATTCAAAACCAAAATTATCTTTTACATTCTGATGGGTGTTGAGCTTACACTTTAGCAGTCAAAGTGTGACTTTCAATGCTAACAAAAAGCAATTGAGATATTTCGCTACCTTGTAATTGATGAAATTATGGGTACTACCAGAATCAATAAATACAGTTACATTTTTCTTTTTGATGTATCCTTGTATCTTGAGGTTTGTGGAGTATTGATGCATGAAAATATATTGTTGGAGTAGTCTCTTTTATATCTTGATCTTGTGGTGAGTCCAATTCCCGATCTTCTTCCTCTTTACAGTCTACGTAGAATAATTTCTTCTCACTGCATTTATGCCCCTTACTATACTTCTTGTCACAATTGAAACATAGTCGTTTTTCTCTTCTTTCATCCATTTGTTGAGGTGTTAGCCTTGTCGGTTGAGGTACACTTGTCTTATGAGCCCCAAAATGATCTCTGCTCCTTGTGTGTGCAACAATGGTAGACTTGTGTGTAGCCTTATTCTTGTCTTGAATATGATGAACATATTGCATATCTTCCATAACATTTTTAGGGCGTCTTAAGAAAATTTGATGTTTAATGTCATCTTTTAATCCACCCATTTAATCTTGAAACAATTGTTCATTATGTCATCCACCCTTGTGGACAATACCTGAAATTATGAATTATAATCTTCAATATCCCAGGGGAAGGCTTGATTCTTGGCATTTTACCAAAGTAGTCATGTTACCAAACATTCCCATACCGTGCTTATAATTCCCTTTAAATAAACCCCAAGTATAATGATAAAAAAGGGGTTTCCTTTTTACTATCCATTGGTACCATTGATATGGTTCTATCTCAAAGTTCAAAGTTGTTATGTGAATCATTTTCTTATCATCCATAATATTGTGTAGTTCAAAATATTCCTCTATTTGGTTTACCCAGGTAAAGACCTTTGTTCCATCAAACTTATTTAATTCAATCTTGGAAAGGTTGAATTTTGGACCCCCACCATAATTAACTCCACTATTAGATTAAATCCACTTGAGAATTGCTTATTGTCAGCAGTTTTTTCAACATGAATACTACCTTTATTTTCATGGGTTCCTAGAATTTTGATATCTTCTTTAGGGATTTTTTCATCTAGAGTCTAAATGATGAGAGAAGACATGGAATTTTGCAATTCCTTCATAGATTTTTGTATTTCTTCCTTATTTTCATCCATCTTTTTTTCATGTCATTTTTATTTTCTTCCATATTATTTTCCATTTATTCCATATTTCTTTTCATTTCATTCTTATTCTCATTCAACTTCTTATCCATATTGTTTTCCATTTTAGTGATCATCTTTTCCATCTCACGATAAATATCGTCGATTTCATCTGGAGTCATGGTTGAGACTTTTGGAGGTTTAGATGGTGAAGTAAATTTTGGAGTAGGATTTGGAGCCATGTAAGAAAAAAATAATTCTCCTCTTTCCCCTCTTTATTATAAATTTTGAATCAAAAAAAATATATTTTCCAATAAAAAGTTATGCCAATTGTAAGTTACATACTTTTTTAGCGCTTAATTTGGAGTTTGTCCTCTTGTCCTACATTCCTTCTAATGTATTTATGAATTCTAGCCCCTCTAAGTCTAAAATTTTGATCTGTAGTGATATGAAATTTCTTCTCTTCAAAGCCATAGGTCTGATCAAAATTGGATGTGCCAAGTAGAATTTAGGGCAACTTCCCCACATCTTGTTGAGTTTTGGATTTTCTAGGAGAGCGAACTTTTACAACGTGCCCCTTGCAAAATTTTTGATATTCAAATCTAAAAATTGTGTTGGAAGGTTTACAGTTGGGAGTGAGCTTGTCATTGATGGCAAGAACATCGATGGAAAAGATCAGCATGATCAGCAGGTCAATGATAATGGAAGAGGAGGAGCAATAGTGAACATTGGATCTTATTCAGAATCCTCGATGACCGTCATATATGAATTCAGAGTGGAGTAGCACGCAGTAGACGAGAATAGATCTCAGGTGTTCGATCTAAGAACTGGGTCCATCCATCATTGGATCAGGGATAACCTACACATTCATTAAAGAGAAAGGAGAAGCGGGTATACAAAATACTAAAAGAAGGAGGATCGTCCATCTTCGGGCAGGACACGTTGTCACAAATCAACATTCCGCTGACTAAAAAGTCAAAAGAAGGAAGTGCTCTATCCTTCCAACTCGCGAAATGAGAAATGGACAAATGACTTGAAAAATTGGATCCAGGATTGATCAGGGACGAAAGCGTGGTAAAAGATCAGAGCACCACAAAGACTCCATTTCGGAGTTTCACAGATCGGGAAATCCAAAGGAAAGAGGTTCAAATTCATGATATGAGAAATCATGAAACAATCTCAGAGTCTCGCCTATCATGACTTGGAGTGATGAGAACCTCCATCTAAGGAATTGCGAGATGCGAATTCACGATGAGATCTGGACCGTCAATACACCAAGATTCTGGACCGTTGATCTAAGCTCCATCTCGTAGTCTCGCCTATCGCGACTTGGAGTAACGAGAACCTCCATCTAAGGAATTGCGAGATGCGAATTCATGATGAGATATGGACCATCAATACACCAAGATTCTGGACCATTGATCTAAGCTCCATCTCGGAGTCTCGCCTATCATGAATTGGAGTGACGAGAACCTCCATCTAAGGAACAATGAGATGCGAATTCACGATGAGATCTGAACCGTCAATTCATCGAGATCGTGGACTGTCGATCAGGGTCGATGAAGGTCATAAGTTCATGAAAATACTGAAAAGGTGAAATGGATGCAGCCTGTGGTCACATTGGTGGAAGATGGGGGAAGGAGCTAGTGCATACAAGCTCCTTTTCAGAGTTTTAGGGATCACGACTGGGAGTGTTGAGACACTTGGTCACACGAATGCTGAATTTCCGAATGCCGAAATACCGAAATGAATGCAAGATACCATGGATCCAATCCAACGGTGCAGGTGAATTTGAGTATGATCGGAGGGCTAATGTTGATTTCATAGTGTAACTGCTAGAAACCATTGATGGTTTCTGCTAGAAGATTCGAAGAGACTTCTGTGTGACCGCCAGCGGAGTTGAAGAGTTTCGAAGCTTCTTCCAGTGAATGAAGACTATTCTTAGAGGGGATTGACAGATGGATGAGCGTTGAATTCTGTAACTGAAATAGAAAGGATAAGCTCGACTGTGCTAGAGAAGACGAGGAGTCTCAACTGCCAGAGAGGATGATGAATCTCAGTTGAACACCCAGTGATGTTGGACACGTAGTGGGAACCACTAGAGAAGCTGAAGAGTTGCGATGATCAGGCAGAGAACTCGAGATGTGGAGGAGATCGATGTGGTGTGATCATGAAAAGGCATTGCGCACATTGCATGCACAAGGTGCACATAAGCTATAAGTACATGGTACAGAGAAGAGACGCGGTTGCAGCTGTGATGAGGGATTCAGGAGGGTAGAAGGAGGAGAGTACAACAGCTGAAATGCAGAGCAGAAGAATGGTGGATCAAATGGAGATGGCACACAGTGCGTAACATGAGAAGAACATAAAGTGTAGAGGAGTGTGCAGAAGACACTGATGCATACAGAGCAGCGTAGTATAGCAGAACAGTGATAAGTCTGGTAAGCCAATGATAAATATTGTATCACTGTGATAAGTTTCATTAGAAAAGATTCATATTTCTGGGTGGTTGGGAGGTTCAAGGGAGGAATGGTGTCCTCAGAGGTTCAAGTGGGAGCTTGAACACAGGGAGTTGGTGCTTCCTTCTAGTTGGTGCTAGAGAAACCAGGGAGTTGGTGCTTCCTTCTAGTTGGTTCTAGAGAAACCAGGGAGTTGGTTGTTGAAATTACTAATACAACTGAGAGGGGGTGGTGAACCAGTTGTCTTTGAGCTTAAACAATTATAAGTCTGTTAAAACATTCTTAATCTTTCTTCAAGTGATCATCAACATTATACAACATATGGATAGTAAAAGTAAAAAGCATCAATCACACATAATGTATACACAGAGACAGATTTTCATGAGGAAACCCATAAAGGGAGAAAACCTCTTCTTCTTTGAAATGATAGGTAGTCTTTTAAGTTCTGTACATCATCTTTAATTGAGCACCAACTCAATGTGAGGCTGCTACCTCTGTTTTTACAAGATACAACTTGTTTGAGAGCACCAACTCTCTGGTTTCTCTAGCACCCACTAGAAGGAAGCACCAACTCCCTGGTTTCTCTAGCACCCACTAGAAGGAAGCACCAACTCCCTATATGTT
>SNQJ01S0268671.1:0-11816 GCA_010110895.2 Picea sitchensis
CACTCTCTATATGATGGTGATTGGGCAAGTTCACTGACAAGGAAAACATGTGGCAGGCAACCGGACTAGTCAATAACTGACAAGTGGCATTAATCCGACAAATGGGGAGATGCCACGTGGCCCAGTCATGGGCAGCCACGTGGCACCCAGTCATCAGTTGACGTGGCATGTTTCAAAAAAAAAGTTCTGGGATCCTTGGGTTTTGAACCCATGACCAACCACTAAGCCTAAGTGCCTTCACAATGGTCCTTTACCAATGTGCCCAAACTATTTCATGTTATTAAAACCCACAATATAAAACTATTATATGGTATTATGGCGCATAAAGGGGCTAGCGCTCAGCCTTTTAGGCTGGTGCTTGGCCATATTGAATGCATATGACCTTAAATTATGGGCGCGCACCAGGAGAAGGGGCTAGGCCCAATTTTTATAACTGAAAGTGGGTTTTATAACCAATTTTTGGGTTTTAATGGTAATTAAGCCTATTTTTAATGGTTTTTGGGAGTTATTGGGTAGTTTTGGAGCCTAATTTTTGGGAGGAAGTTGGGGATGAGAAACCAAATTTTATAGCTATAAAAACCAGGCCTGTTTGAGGCATTGGGGAGGTTTCATAGCAAAATAATGCTGAGGAGAAGCCAAGCCAAAGCCATTTTGAGGCAGAGAAGCTTTTGAGGAGGAGACGCTGTTAGACCATTTCTGGGAGCTCTGGACGTCCGTTTTGTGTGTCGTTTTCTTTGCATGGTTCTGGAGATCTGGAAGAACATGACCAGATCAGTCTTGTAGCCATTTGGCATTGAAGCGATGTACTTTTGAGATTTTGAGTAGAAATAAAGAAGCCTCCCCCACAGAGAAAAGGCTCAGAGACATAGGCAAAGTTGTGTCGAACTCCGTTATCAATCTGCATTTTATGGTTTGTTGTTTATTCTTTCATTTCAGATCTGTAAATGTATATATGGTTGTCATAATTAATCTTCTTTCCTCATTCTTTCACTAAGTTTCTCAAATGGTTAATTAACGCATGCAAAAATAAAACTCAACCATAAGTCATTAAAAGATCCGACGGATCAAGGCTAGTCTTTTATCAACAAAAAAAATTGTTGGAAATTCACTTTTTATGTAGTTTTCTGAATATAACAGTTGGTGAAATAAATGTAAGAAAAAAAGAAAAGACACCAAGATG
Organism: Picea sitchensis; assembly: GCA_010110895.2. Lineage (NCBI taxonomy): Eukaryota > Viridiplantae > Streptophyta > Pinopsida > Pinales > Pinaceae > Picea > Picea sitchensis. The sequence continues at coordinate 1,181 of SNQJ01S0268671.1, forward strand.
ATAATCAATACAAATGAGACATAAAGAAATCCTTTATTTCATTCCAATTCACCAAAGATTCATTTTCTTTACAAAATCTCATAAATAAATATTGGACCAAAGTCAAACTTAGACATCTTTGATGGAACATACCAAAGGACCTCAGAAGGAAAATGAAAACTTAACTCTAAAAGCTGGATCATCTTGCCACAGATTGTTTCCCACTCGACTCTGCTCAATATCCTTTATCAACCATGAAAATTAATTCACGAATAGACAAGTCTACACAAACTATCAAAGATAGATCAACACCTCTGAAAAACAAGTGTCTCAATGATTTCATTCAACCCTGAATATTGGTGTGTACAATAAGACCCCACTATCATAAATGAGAATTAGGATGTGATGAATATATGAATGAATGAAAATTGAACTATCTCAACATAAACTCAAAGAGAAAACCTTATCATGCTTCTTCTTCTATCCTCCTCTTGTTTCTCCCTTTCCTTTTTCTTTTAACAAATTAGAATTGGTTGAAGAAGTGGAACTAATTCATTATTTAAGTTAATTAAAAGACTCGACTAAATTTAGTTAGGGGGAAGAGAAATAATTATAATAAGGGTCATAGTTAAATAATAACTAGTAGGTGGGACCCCTTGTGACTCCCTTTCATTCATAACTATCATAATAATCATAACATAACCATTAGTTAAGCAAAACACACTTGCTTGTGTCTCCCATCAACATATTCACTTTTGACAATTTTATCTCATGAAATTGAAATTATCTCAAAAATAATATTCATATATCCAAAATAAAATATGATGTCCAAAGATCCCTGAACTCAACCGTCATAAAACCACAGATAAAATAAAAACTCAAAAGCCATATTTCCTGGTCTACGACGCAACCATTTTTTTAGTGCTTCTCTTTGACATAAGCGTAATAGGCCTCTGTTTTTAGCCTTTTATTTGAATAGCTCATTCCTTCATGCATGATTGATTAGTAATGATATTTTAATTAGCCATACATGAAAATTATTTTAAAATATGAAATGGATTTTGGCTCAGCAATATATCAGGCTCATGCAATCCAATCCATACAAATTGTTTTACTGTTTATCAATGAGTAGGGGGTGAAAAGGGTTATGGGATATGCGAGGGGTTTGTATTGAGAGAAACCATGATTCCATGAGGGGAAAAAGAAAATGGTTACTACTCAATGACAACAATAATCAACTGTAAGCAACCCAACAAAACATCACTGAAATTCATGCAAGACACTGTCACTTCTAATTGTTTTACCACCGAAATTATTTTGATTGTAATTAATCTCAGAATAGGGAGTGAAAAAATGAATATGGGAGGTGACGAGGTTTGTAACGACCCTAAATTGATAAATGGATAAAGATTATTAAGTAAGATTTAATTGAGGGATAATTGCAGTTAACAAACTAATAAATTAACTGTTGATCACATTTAATGATCTATGAAATAAAATTAAAAGATCAATGAAAAATAATATAAAAATGGTTGCGTATGTAGAGAGGGAGCCTGATAGTCCCGAGAAGATAAGATATTAAAGGAAGGAGTATGGAGGGGGACGAGGGTGGTTGTGAGGTAAATGCATGAGGCGGTAGGGAGGAATAAGGGGGGGAAAGAGGGGGATGTGAGCACCATTCGACGGGAGGGGACGGAATGGATGCTGTGGACGGTTGTGTTTCGCCGTGAGTAGAGATTCTGCGTATTGGCTGTGAGCCTGTGATATTTTGTGGACTGTTGGCTTGCTTTGAGCAAGGAACAGAGTGTTCTGGACTATGACTTTTGATCAGGGGAGGCACCGAGTTGCTAGAGGTTTTGGGCACGGGGGCCAGGATATCCGTAGATATCCTGGAGCTAGGTCGTTTTCCTAGTTGGCAGGGTGGACAATAGTTTTGGGCAATTATTTTCCTGTTTGTGGCAGGGTTGATCTGTGTAGTAGGGAGCAGAAAGGCAACAGCAAAACAAAGAGGCAATAGAAATTAGCATCAGAACCAGGTACTTTGTTAAGTTTTGTATTTATTTATTTCTATAATGATTTCAGTATTTATTGAGAAATCTAAGTTGCTGTAGTTGCTGTCACGAAAGTCAATATTATGCTAAGAAGTTGTTCTTTCAGTTTACTTAATAAATGTTTATGAAACTTAATGATGTTTAGAAATATATGGTCATTACATATGGTATCAGAGCGTCTTAGTTCGAAATCTGGGGCCTAAGGGCCAAAACCCGGAGTGTTAACTTCAAGCCATGCTTAAACCATAAACAAAACACGTTCAGTTTGATCTGATATGACTGCTGCAGTAAAGGAAAATACACTCAGGATAGTACCCCTACATGACCCAAGCAAATAAGCTCATATATCACAGGCAACAACTTTAGACAATACTCGTTAACTGGATCATGAACGGATAATGCAGTCTTGGTTTGAATATTCAAAGGAACGCCTTTAAAATAACGGTATTGAACCAGATAGATGAAGGATCACCTCCCATAAAATGGCTGTTAAAGCTTTTAAGCACAAAAAAAAAGAAGAGAGAAGTGATAACTTAATTTACTTGAGCATTGTGTGTCAATGGGGCTACGAGTAGTATTAACATGGGAAAATCAATGAAAATATCGAGGAAAACTTCTGTGGAAAGCCTAAAGTTGGGAAAATTTAATAACTGCATGAACTGCACTAAATAAAATGCAATAGGACGTTCGCAAGATCTGGGAAAGGCCTACTTCACCTCGAACTTGCCTAAATGAGGAACTGCCAATGCGCAGTCGGAAAGAGAAATTTAGAAGACTTGTATTGCCCGGGAACCATGTAAACTAATTGCCTGTACTAGCTTCAGTGAAATTTTAGAATAATGAAGAACCTCAAGAACTATAGACCCATGCAAATTTTAACCTTGGCAAGGAAGCAATTTTAACACTACGTAATGTTTTGTGCAATTAATCACTACCCCAAAAGAGAGCTGCCTATTACGCAGGAAACACGGATCTGAGCCGTCAGATCTCGGGCGAAATCCCGGTAGTCGTTGGATCGGGAGGAGTTGCACGGAGTTTAACCTCGAGAGGGCGAACGTGCAAGAGAAATGATCTGAACCGTCAGATCCTAGGTCATAGTCTCGGCAGCCGTTAGATCTGCGGAAGCTGCATGAAGTTTAGCAGTCGGGAAACCTGAGTCATCAAGGTTTTGTTAAGTCAGAGAATCGAGACCTTGTAGTTCTCGAAATCCTGAGAACGGATCCTAGCCATTGATCTCAGCAGGACACGTGTCAGCGTTTGGGGTGGCATCAGGATTTTACTATCGGAAACCTTAGGAGTGTAGAATTGTTGCATAATGAAATCGCGATGGGCGATTTTCCGATAGGATCGGAGCCGTCCGAACAGTGTGACGCTCGTCAGAAGATCCCGAAGAGTCGTGGATCGGGAAATCGGGGTTTTCGAAGACAAGGAAACCTTGTCGCTGGAAATCGCGAGCCGCGATATCCCGATGGTGACGTAAGCGTTGTGGGACCACCAGAGTTGGGGTGGAGGACACGTGTCGCGTGACCACCGGATCGAGGTTTTGGTCATCAGGGTACAGGTTAGTGAAGGTTCCTAGCCATGTAAATTAGCGAACCCCGAGAATCGATTTGAACCGTCCATCATTTGGGACGCGTGTCAGCACCCTAGAGGGAGTCGGAGATCTGCGCCATCGGAGAAAACCCCGACAGGAGAGTTGTGTGGGCCACAGGTGGGACTAGTGGAGGACAGGTGTCAGCAACCTGGGCAGAGTTGGGATATCGGCGTTCGCGAAATCGGGAGTCACGAGGTCAAGAAAATTGGAGCATCAAAAACCCCGAGATAGCGGGAACGATCTAGACCGTCCGTTTGAAGAGACACGTGGCGGAGATCCGAAGAAAGTCGGGGATTGGCATATCGGGGGTTTCGTGGACACGAAACCTATGCATTTCGAAACCGCGAAGTCCGAAACCCCGATGAGTGGGGGACAACTGTCATTATCGCAGAGGAGAAGGACAGAGGCGTAGTGGAGGCCAGCTGCCAGCTAACCGGTAATCGGGATATCGGGATTTTGAGAGCAAGGAACACTCGCATGATGGAATCGCGATACGCGATTTCCCGATGGGTCAAAGGATAGTGATGGACAGGTGGCATCGGGTACCGGGATATCGCGAGTTTCGTGGACAAGGTGTCCATGCACTACGAATCGCGAACCCCGAAAGCCGATATAATTAACCTAACTCTTAAAACTTCGATAAAAAGGATTAATTAACGGATGTTTAATTAAGGCTTAATCACATCGCGAAATCAGAGATCGGGGTTTCGGGATTCAAGTTACATCGATTCTTTGATTGCGGGAAACCCCGAATCTCGATTTCGTCAACACTTAACTCGTAAAAGTTAAGTTATAACCCACTTTAAATGAAGATTTACGGGGAAGGTGGAACATTTGTATTCTATTCGTTTGACCAAGGGTAAACGTTAAAAGGCATTACGAAACATTGAATTGATGGAAATTCTGGCATGAGAAGGACCGAAACCCCGATGGGGAGCCATAAGGAAATGGTCACATAGGTGTAGGTCACATAGACCTCGGCGTAGCCGAAAGGGCTAACACGCGGGGAATAAGCGCATTGGGATATCGGGAATTTCGTGGATGCGGGATTCATGCAATAAGATATTACGACATCCAAAACCCCGATAAGGGACAAGGCTGTGGCCTTGTGGTACAATGGTCATATGAACCAAGAATTTATCCCGAAGGGCTGGTGCACAAGTAACATATCGGAAAATTGGTGATCGGGAGTTTGTGAGGACAGGGGGTTTGTGACCACGGAAGTCGCGAAATCCCGAATCCCGACAGGAATTAGGACTACGGTCACGTAGGACAGGGTCACATGGACCAAAGCATAACCAAAGGAGGGCTAAATCTAGAAGATAGCGCTTCGGCGTACCGGAGATCGGGAATCTGTGAAGGCAAGAGACTCTCGGCATTGAGCATAAGGAAACCCCGAAACCCGAAATTTAAATGGGAATTTTTACAGTTGGGAGCCAAAGGTCATGAGCAATACCGAAGACAAGGTATATGCATCTAACTACATGCATATGCACAGGTGAATGAAATTATAATTATAAATGAATTAAATTAAAGGCAGAATACCAAAATTTGTACAGAGCAGGAGTTATAGGTAAATCATTTGTTCGACAAAGAAATTACCATTCATTACTCTAGCTTAAGGAAGGTTTATGCAGATTCTTGACTCAATTAACTCAGCGTTCTTCATGAAGGTACTGAAACTGTGCACAACATGCAGACTGAATCGTACCTCTTATTATAGCTGAGGGCGAGCTCCGCGAAATGTACAGATAGGGGATGGGTTCCCAACAATTCAAGGAGACTAGACTCCAGGTCCTGCATCTATCAGGGGCCATATCAGAATACTCTGTTTCTGCAAGACGAACTGGTAAAGTGCTCAGAACTACGTTGTAAGGGTCAACCATGTGGGAGAATTCTGAAAACCTCTGAGCAGAGCGGAGGGAAGTCTGTGGTGGACAAAGACTGATGCAAGGAAAGTCCCAGCGGATGAGAAAGTGGGACAAAGGAAGAACGCGTAGAGAGTTGAAAGGTTGACAGGTGTAGAAATTGGGGGTTAGATACGAGGGAGCTTATGAAAGCCAGACGAGCAGGTGGAACCCATGCATGCCCGAACCCTTGGGAGTACATTCAATTATTATATATATATACAATGTAAAGTGTTAAAATAATTCAAAGTAAATCAATTAATTTAGTATAAATAATTTATATATAAATAAGATTAAGCAGAAAGAGTCGGATATTCGAGTTCTTGGCTGGAAAATATTTCAATGTTCTTTATTTGCCGTGAATTTTAAGGCCTTAAGACTGAAAGAAGAAAAGATTTGAAGGCCAAAGCTGTAAATACTGCAGCGTTCTTAATGAAATCCTAAGGTTGAAGGAATAAAAGATTTAAAAACCGATGTTGTAAATATTAGAGTAATCTTTTGTGTATATGTATTTACGGTGGACGATATTTTGGAAGGAGAAAGAGAAAATCCGAAGAACTACAGGAGAGTCTGCAAACTATTAGAGAGTTCGACTTCAAGTCAAACTGTATGTTTAGCTGTTAAATGGTAGAAATAAATATCAAACTATAGCGATTTCACTTTAACTTGGACAATTTCAGGGTAAATTGTAACATTTAGTGTAAAACTGCATAGTTCAGGCTAACTTTTTGGAATTCTAACCTCTAGGTAACATTGTTGCAATTTAAGATTAAAAATCATTATTTGAGGCCAAATTGAGCCAATACAGACCAACTTACAGAATTTCAGGTTAGATAGTTGCAATTCTGTTTAAATCAAAGAAATTTAGGTTAAATTGCAATAATGGTTACATTTCAGGGTAAAAGTGTACAAATAGCTGGAGTCCAAGATAATATTTGTTAATATTGATGATTGAGGATAAATTGTATAGTTGTGGGTCAAATAACGTAAATCCAGGATGTCGACGAATTTAGGGAAACTGTAGGTTTTCAAGGGAAATTGTTAATTGGACTTCAATTCTGTCCATTTGGGGTTGGATTCTGGTTTTTAGTGAGGAAATATGTGGCTTTACCAACTAATAATTGGCTACTTAGGAAAAGGTACTTAGGAAAAGACGGGCTTTAAGAGGTCCCGTAATTATACCTATAGTGGATATTTCTGCTGTATCCTTATTATAAGTTCTGTTTTCTTTTGCCAAACAAATAATACATCGTGAGAAGCTTGGAGGGTGTCAAAAGAGAAATGCAATCCGCATTATGCGAAAAATTAAGGTCTTGTCTATGCTTTTGTTTGCTGGAGGACTGTAGTGGATATGGAAGTTGTGATTCGTTAGTCATGCAAACCGAAGAAATATATGGGCATTACATATCAAATAAATTTTATGTTCTAACGGATGACATGGCCACTGCATTGGATGTACTTTCCTTGAGATTGTAGGATGTCTCGGACGAGGTTAAGGAGCAAATTGAGTTGGTTCACAGTCCGGCCAGAAGAGCTAATATTTCATTGATGTTTCTGAAGAACAGCTCCGCCGAGATGTGCTTGTTGTTCTTGACGAGTTTGAGAAGGTGGTGACCCCAAAGGAATCTAAACCCATAGAAATTTTTGAAATGATAAGAAATCAAAATAAGCTAGGTGCAAATCAAAATGTTTTAATTATTAACAGCATGATTTCTTCGTAAATCGCCGGGAGGAAGTGGCTGATGGTCAAGATCTCGTGGAGAATATCCTTGAAATCTCGTCAACCGCCCGATTGGACATAAATTACATGGGGTTTAAGTTCTATTGAGGCATCGGGGTTTTAGAAGTTAGAAATTCGAGACCTCTCGAGTATCGAAACCCCGGAGAAATTATAGCCGTAGATCTCAGGGCGGACACGCGTCAGGAGATCTGGACAAGTCAGCATTTGGAGCATTGGGGTTTCCAAAGGCAAGAAACTCTTGCATATAGGAATCGCGATCCGCGATTTCCCGACGCGATCAGAGCCGTTAATCTGAAGGATGCGTGCCTAAGGATCCTAAAGAGTTCGGGGTTCGGCATTTCGGGATTTCTGCATGCAAGGGAATCATTGCAATAGGAATCACGATTTCACGATACCCGATAGAGCGACAGAGAAGCGGTGACGTGGAGGAGAGATTTCACACGTGCATCGGAGTTCGAGAATTGGAAGGGCCCGTGGAAGAGTGCATTTGAAATAGTGAAATTCTGAAACGCGATTTCCCGATTTCCACTGGAGTGTGGGCCACGGCTGCAAGAGCGGAGGACAGGTGGCATTGGAAATCGGAGAATCGAGAATTCTAAGGGCGTGAGTTCCACACATTTCGACTCCGCAAAGTCCGAAACACCGATCGCGGAAAGGACCAGAGTTTTGTAGGTCAGCAGGTCACATGCGGAAAGAGCTAGCCGGAGGGAGCTAAAGGGTGCAGAGAGTGCCATCGGAGATCGGGAGTCGGGGATTCATGAGGTAGGCGATTCACGACAGCGTCAGTGCCGATTTCCTGACGGGGATATTCCCGATAGGAGGTTGATCATGGTCATGGACGGTGGTCCTATGGAGAGAGTCTAGCCACGAAGGCTAAAGGAAAAGGAGAACTCATCGGGAAATTTGAACTGGAAACCTCGATAGAGGGATAAGGCTACAATCGCATGGGGAGCGGTCATATGGACTGTGGCATAGCGGGTAGAGGCCGGTGCACAGAGGAAAGGTGTTCATCGTAAATTGGGAATTGAAAGTCCCGATAAAGTCTAAATAATGGAAGATTGGTGGAGCATTGCGGCTTTCATGACATTGTTGTGGAGAGCTTGAAGGATGGAAGATTGAGAAGGATTATGATAAGCAAAGATTGATATTGAAAATTTAAATATGTACTGTTGCATTTGAATTTGTGAAGAGTTACTAGGGGACAGTGTGATAGAATAAAGTTAAACTTGAGCGGTGAGATTGGGGTTCCTATGAACAATTAAATATGGAATCCAACTTGGAAATAAAGAACAAGGAAATTAAAGGGAATTATGAAATCCCCAAGACGTGCTAATAAATATTGAGTTTTCTCTAGGTGGAGATACATTGAAATTATGAAACATTATTACCACTCTCATTGACATTTTGTATCATAAGAGGATAAGTTTAGGCACTATGTTAAGATTTCCATATAGTATAGCGAAAAAAAAAAGTGTTGGTAAAACTGTAAATCGAAAACACATTGGATGCATAATAATGTGAGGAGTGAAAATTCATGTTAAACTTGATGGGTGAGATTGAAGTGTTGACCATTAATTTAGGATGATTATGACACCACACAAAAATGATCTATTTATAACAATGATAGATGTGGAGTCTAATTTGGAAGTTGTAAAAAGGAAATCGAAGCAACTCATAGCAGCACTCAAGATATGAGTATAAATTCCTGAGTTTTGTTTGAGTGGAGATGTATTGAAAATTTGAGTAGAAGTGAGGTTATGATTTGAGATGTATGAATTTGAGAGGGACTTGTGAGTGGAAAAGTGTTAGTTGAGAAACTTACAAATAACGAATACCTCTTATACATTGACTACATCAAATATTGGTAAATTTTGTGTTGTTTATTAAATAGAATCCAATTTGAACCCATGTTCTATGCGATGGTAAATATGGGCACATCAAGACACGATTTTTAGGTGGATATTTGTATCACATGATGCATGATCAAGTAATTTCTATCTCCAAACTCATACAATTGATTCGGTGCCATTTAGAAAGGTAAAATTAAAAAAAAAATTCTAAACAATGGTTGTTGTGTCAGGAGAAGACCAAATAAAGGAAGATGTAAACATATAAAGTTGATGAAGTGAAATATGCATAAAGTTTGTGTATCAAAGGAATGAAGGTATCCAAGAAAGATAGACTATTTACAGGGGAACTCATGATCAGAGGAATCGAAAAGGTATTGTAATATAGGCAGTTAGCCATCAAGAGAAGGAAGGTGCAACAAGGAAATTTCAACAATGAAAGGTCGATACATGTGAAATGAGAAAAATTTTGTGTGTAAAAAAAAAAAAAAAAACCAGTGAGTAAACGTCGAGTTTCGTATCCTGTATTAAAATTTATGAATGTCGGGAAACGTAAAGTCTCGATAAGGGAATTGAAGAGCATTTCAGCTCTTCGGGCCGAAAGGAAAGGGGGTCCAGTGGGACAAGTATAGTCCATGATCTGCTACTTGGGAAGACACCGAGACCCTACGACGAGACTATCCCTCACTATTTTGACTACTTCGAGAACATGCTTCTCGAAGGTAGGGTGTATGTAACACCACCTTTTGACTTAGACATCCAGAATTACCTGAGGCCTATACACTTTATTTCTAGTCACAGTGAAACTATTAATTGATACACTTAAACTTTAAAATTTATGAACTTTTATGTGGATGTGAACTTTATGAATGTTTAAATGTTATTGATGATGATGCATGCAATGTGATCTATTATGTGAATGTGAACTTTATGAATGTTTAAATGCTATTGATGATGATGTATATGATGAGACATATTGTGACAAAGAGAAATTGTTGAATGTTTAAATACCATTAGAATGAAGTTGGATACGATGAAATCTATTTTGGTAAATGATAATCTTGTAAATGTGTAAAAGTATGAATTATGGGATACTGTGGAAGCTAAATTCAAATTGGAAAATTTGATGTGAATGTATTGATATGGGAATACCCAAATTGAAATGATGAAAGTATATGATTATATGATGATAATGCATAGAAAATATGAGTTGTGTTGCAGACTAATCTGCAGGTTATGGGCTATGAAATAGCCAAGTGTTAATGATGATGAAAGTGGATAACGGGACCACTGATAGGGAAACATTATGGTATGAATAATGTATATGGAAATTATATTGATTTGAATGCATTGCTATGATACCTGGACTATTGCATGATTTTGGTACTAACACTGCCCAAAACCAAATAAACGATGACAAAACCTCTAGCAACACGATGCCCTTGTGTGTTCCATTGTAGGGTGTTGACCCTGGTACTATTAGGAGGGGTGGAGGCATTTCCCACCGTGTATCCTCC